>CAADRB010000057.1:352362-517126 GCA_900708905.1 Hymenolepis diminuta | reverse complement strand
TATATGATATTTTATAATACTGATTAGGTCTAGTATGTGTCTCTTCTCTGATTCTAATTATATACCCCTACGATACTCGGACTAATAGCATATATGAGTATTGAGTTTTCAATGAATGAATGTACTTAATTGAAAAAAGTTATGAGGTCGATTAGCACTCATTGATAATTTGAATGCCTATTTAACTGTAAAAATAGATTACAAAATACAACTTGTTTGACATAGTGATATTAGATAATTCATTGTTATTCAACCTCCGTTTCTCTCCACTCCAAAAACGTTTTTTTTGAGCTCGTGTCGACCTGTGTCCTGGTTAGTAAGTCACTTACTTATGCGGTATGGCTCAACATCACAGGTTGTCTCAATGCTCTATTGTCGATAAGATGGATGCAGATGCATACTCTTCTTGACGTCTCTACAATCAGTTTTCATGTGAAAAATAACAATATGGTTATAAGCTCGGCGGTGGTATAACTCAGATACGAATCTGAGTCCACCATAATCGTAGCATTACTTCAGTGGCATTCTTGGGATAATTCAAATCCAAAAAGAAATACAAAATTAATAAGAGAGTAATTTTCAGCATTGAGAACACGAATTCAAGTGAATTCAGAGGTGGCCAGCGGACTGCATCAAAGGCCGAAGGAGTCTGAGAGCTCTACGCACGCCATGCTGAGCACAAGTGACACGAATTTGATATCAGAATTTCGGTTGAATCCCTGCAAAACAATGTGATTACCACGTTTTGTCGATCAGATGATTCTCATATTACTAAACAACGCTATTAGCGCGGTCCCGAAATATCGGAAATAGCGAGTGGCACCACCCAAAATTGACAAATAAATGCCTCTCAAAATCCAAGGTCGGCAGGCTTTTAAACAAAAAGTCAAATCCAATTTAAATACCTCTAATGGGAAGGACTGGAAAGCCTACTTCCGCCTGAATTCTGAAGAGAATTGGGACGCTACCGATGAAATTAATGTCAATTTAATAATTCCAAAATCCGTAAGTAGTTCCAAATCAAAGAAAGAACACGTGAAAAAGATTAGTGTTCGGATGCCTTTACCTAATCTGCGCCCAAGGATTAAAGCATGCAATGTCTCAATTAGCGCCTGTGGAACTGATATTCAACCTCTTGCATGCATAAAAAGTCAGAATGGCGTCTTTCCAGTTAAAACTGATTCACAAAAATATCTATCATCTAGTAAAAGTCTAAAAACTGCCAAGATTTCTAGGCGAATTCAAAAATCAAGTCACATATCTATAAAAAAGACCAGTTCTGGAAATATTGAAGGGAAAATTGAGGTAGTGAAAAAAGAGCGAGGATATGATATTCAAAGGGAAAATTCACCTGAGAATAAAGAATTCCTCAATGATAAGAAAGAAATAGGTCCATTAGAGCCTATTTCTTCAGACAGAACCGGTGTAAATGAAAAAGAAGATATCACTATTAAGGAGTCTGCACTTGAAGAAAATATTCTAGATGGGATTCAGAATCAGCCGACTATTGACTTTTATCCAACACCGTCCTTGGACAAGGAATCAGACCAGTATAATTATCAAGATGAGAATGTGGACAAGCTCGCCTTGACCAAAGTGGAACTTCCAAAACCGTCGATTAACGAGGTCCCAACTGACGAGAATGTAGATAACTTCATTAGTACTCAAATCATTGAGGGTGATCAAGGATTGAATATCTTATTAAATATGCAATTGTTCTTGCCGGAAGATAAGTTCGATCTCATTCAAGAAAGATTTGCATGTTTACTAGAAGAGTTAGAGGTTCTATTTAAAAATGATTTCAGCAAAAAGCCGGCTGAGTTACCCTCCAATAATTTACCCCAGTATCTGACTTCAACTACCCAGGAAGAGTCTCCGACCCTAATAACCAATTTTCTAGAAACTCCAATAGTTACTTCCCAAAATGAGAGCTTTCAAAACGAACTAACGGAGTTCTTCAAAGAGATGCAAGAATTTGACAATGATACTCAAAAAGAAGTTATCTTCATATTGAAGGAGATCGTATTAGTTTTAGAGACTCTCAAGCACTGTGAGCCAGAAAAACAATTCTGCAACTTGGATCAAAACGTCAAATCAACCCCCCGACTTCGTTGTCTGATTGCTCAATTAAAGTCAGCCATCCAGCCACTTCATCCAAATCCACCAATATCAGAACGTACTGATGTGGCAGCAGAATTAGGCTGCTTACTTGATGTATTGAGAGAAATTTTGCGGAATGGGTACATCGATTATGAAAATTTAGTGAATACTGCACATATTTTGTGCTATATAGATGATGAATTTCAACAACAGGGTAGTTTTTCAAACCCCTTAGATGTGAATATTCGAAAACTGTTAGAAATTATTAACGCAAAACTAATTCATTCCTCAATAAGCTCTAAGAATCCTAACGAAGAAAGAATGCTAGATACCTCAAATCCTATCTCACCAACTATCATCGATGCTGGCAAGTCCGTTATGGGATATCAGAATGAACAGTATATACCTACACCTTCTGCTAATTTTGTGAATTCGCCAGTTGCATTGGTTATAGCCAAATTTCACGAGTTAGTTCAGAATTTGGAAAAAGAGCTTTCTGGCGTCCAAGAGAGTACAGTTGAAAAACTTCTCAGCACAGTTCATCAAATTGGGGCCATCTTAACGTCAAACAGTGACAATATCCGCCAGGTTAATGAGATTAAAGATACCCTGGATAAGATGGAGCAGAAAATGATTCAGTCTAATTCTGAGTGTCTAGAGGTAGTAAGCAGACTATTCTTTTGCTCAATAATTGACGGTATCAGTGGAGGCACCAACCAGCCGAAAGAACACCAACGTAAAAAAGACTTCAAGAAGCTTAAAAATTTTCTTAAACACCAACGCTGAAAAGATATTTCTTATTTCCTTGTGCATTCATTTTAATTATTTTATTTTCATCTTATTTGATCAGTAAACTATTTGTTTCCATTGTAAATGACACTGCGGTCTTTTAATCATTACAATGAGGTAGGTTAATACCTACGGAATTGTGAAATTAACCACCAGACTTAGCTTTTGTACAAGTGCAACTAGATTTTACAAAATATAACATTTGTAGACTAAAAACAGTTGTTGGAGTTAACAACTAACAGTTACCAGCTAACAACCAACAGCAGCAACACGTCTAACAGTTCGTAGCTGTTTGAGTAGGAGCTAACAACATTTGTGGAGCAGAAGAGTTGATAAGACCAAAATGCAATTCAAGGAAGATACAACGAGGATTGAAGAAAGAGAGAGAGAGCAGAAGGCTGAGGAACAGAGGAGAGGAGAGGAGAGCAGAGGGAAGCGTATTTGCCGGTACCTGACAGGTGTGTATCAATGTTTTGAGTGCAAAAACAAAGACAGTTTTGAGTCACTTGGGTAGATCGTGCGAGAACATGAACGCAGATGTACTTTTAAATGAAACGAGGGCGTTGTAAACGCGTTTAGATATGAAAGTTAAGGATCTTGCGTCATAGGGACGTAAAAGACGTCACTGTGTCTGCATGGACGAAAGATCGAAGTATTTTTAAAGAGAATGCGAATAAAGAGTAATTCTGAAAATATATCGTCATCCTTCACGGTTAATTGGCATACTTATCGAGTGTCAATGATTATTTTTAGCCTCAAAAAGTATCATTTAATTTGTCCAAAGAAGTACCCATCTTCATGATAATAGCTCTAATTCAATTCCCAAATGCTTTGGGTGGAATGGTATGATTTAAATAGTGATTAAATACTCTTTATAAATCAATAAATATACATACTGAGAACGTAAAGGATGAAAAGCCCTCTAAATTGATCTGCATCCACAATTATGACATCTATTCTGTTTCGTAGCCATAAAATAACGTATTTACTTCCTTTACAGGCTACCTGATCAAGACAATGGTCACACCAAGCTCCAAGTTGGGCTTCCCCATTGACCCACTCTGTGTGCAGCGTGTGCCTCACTTTGGTCCAGTAGGTTGCGAACCTACCTCTAACAAGCGGAGGGCTCATAATAATCATGACAATGAGCAGAGTGAGGGATGAGGGATGCTAATAAGCTTTAGTGAACGTAGGGGAGGAAAGCGGGAGTAAAAGATGAGGCCTATGTGAGCAGGAACACAAGAATGCAGAGGCGCAATAGGGTGGTATGAATAAATCATCTCTAGATTCTAGCAAAATAGATGATTCCAATTCTGTCATTCCCCTTCTTACTGTTGCGCCAATTCGAATTGGAAATCCGATTACGATCTCATTTAGACTTTAAATCATATTGAAATTATTTGACTCTAGTACATGTTCTATTAGGGAACAAATCATACATTTCATTCTTTATCTGCTGAACATACTCGTCATCAACTCGAAAAAAGTGGAGTGGATTTCACTCTGCGTATAATAATTGGCGTCCAGACGAATTGATGAAAAAATATTATTAATTGACCACTGCTTTTTCCCTTGTCAGTATGCCTTTAAGTTCTTAATTTTCAAACAAGTGGTGAACAACATGCATGCCTGCTAAATTAGAAGTTAGGGTATTGACACATATTGGTATACATCCAGTCGTAAGAATATAAACTGACCAGGAGATGAAAAGCCTAAATGTGACTTTCTCACTATTGAAGCCATAGAATGCCATTGTTCTTCTCAAAGAAAGTAGCGGGAAAAGCAAAAGGTCTGAGAAATATTACCTCTCACGTATGGAGTTTGAGATATATCAAAACTCCGCAAGACATCACAATAATATTATTTTTCTGTCTGTCTTAGGTACCACCCTAAATTAATTGTCCCCGTTCTCTATTAACGTGAACCATTTGAATGGCATTGAAGTCACGTTTTAAAGAAAACAATTGTCATTTTTGCAAACTAGACTTTGATATTCAGGGCTTTCATCATTTTATTTCTCCTATCTTCTCTAAATGAAAGACCAAATTGATATCGATTCAATAAATACAAATAATGAGATCAAAGCGAATTACGTCCCAAGATCCACTACTCAAATAATACTGAATATCAACGATAGTAATCGGGCAACGAATGTTTCTCAGCGACAATATCAAAGGCCGATAATTAGTGAAGCCCTGGTTTTGCAGGAGATTCAAGAAATGAAAGAAATATTCCTAAAAATTGTCAAGAATAGCTCTTCTGCTAATCATAGTGATGTCATTCTACAGCATCTCCAAAATACAGTGAAGAAACTGAACGAAAAAGTTAACGATTTATCAGAGTCGCTACTCTCCATTTCAATGGATGTCGCGAAATTACAGAGCACCAATATTAAAGATAGCTATCTGAACAATTTCTATGTTAATAAATCTATAAATTACCTCAATAAGCATATCAAAGATCTAACGCCTAAAACGGAGAATTCTGAAAAACAGTTGCGTGTAATTTTAACAATCTTAAGGGGTTTTGTTGAGTCCAATCCCTCAAAATCTCTCCGAATAGGCAAAATTGAGAGTCATCTGAAATTTATCTATTCCTCAATGAAACGGCAGGGATCTACAGACAAGCCAATATTTTCAGAAATTAAGGAAGTTTTAAATTTGCTTAAGCAATCTAAAGAGCCGATGAAGCAGCTCACCAATCAAAATATTATAGAAGGAGATATTGTAGAGAATGAAGATTCGCAGATTGAGTCTCCCAAATTGAATAAAAACGAAAATAATGCTAGTATTCAAAATCCCAGTGAGGTTCAGCAGGCTCCAGAAAGTGAGAACTTGAATACGCAAATGGCAGAAGAAATAGAACATCTGCAAACAGAAGGGTTTCAAGACTGTTGTTCGAGTGATAAAATCACCTGCCTTATGCAAGCCATTCAGGATACTTTTCAAGCAGTACATTCAGCTGATAAATCTTCGGAAACATTTTTAGAACTACACAATAATATTAACTTGGAAGTTTGTAAATACTATAGCCTCCAGTCCGAAACAGGTGTGAAAATTCAGGATGTTAATATTAACCAATCAAGTGATGTTAACTCCCTCAATTCAACTCCCGAGCTGATAGCAATTATGAATAAAATTAAATCATTCCTTGAACAAATTCAACCGGAGATTAAGTTTGACGACACGGACATGCTAACTGCTCTTTATTTCACTGTGAAATGTATTAAAGAGTTTATTCACGATAACAAGGGAGATCTTAAGACTATGCGAGCGATATTAGTCCTTCTGAAGAATGTGGAATGTGAACTTTACAAACAGGAGGGTTCAGCTGAACTTATACTTCGAGAAATCATTCGCTTACGCAAGCATATGGAGGTGGTATACAATTACTCACCACCTAAAACCCCTCAAAAGAAAACATGGAAATTAAGTGCGAATCTATCAATATCCGAAAGGAGCAGGGGAATTAAGGAAACTCAAATTTTAAAATGTCTAATTCACCACTTAAAAAAATTTGTGAGTCAGTACAGTGATGACATTCAGTTTCCCCAATCGAATTTCTTCAATCATGTGAAACTCGTACTTGATACTATGATAGCTGTTACTGGATCACACACAGTCGACGAAGGATACAAAGAACAGCTCCCTAAGATAATGCGTTGTCTTGAGTTTGAACTGGACAAACAGAAAGATGGGAGATATTTACTCAAGAAGGTGAATCAAATCCGAGTTAATCTAGGATTAAAATCAACGAATATCGATCCAAAAAAACTTTTGAGCTGCCTAGTACATTACTTGGAGAAAGTGGTGAAAAAGACAAGACCAGATATTGAAATCCCGGAGACTGATAAGGAAACTCTTCTGTCTTTTCTTTTAGATCCATTGAAGGATGCAATCCAATCGGGAGTATTTAATTCAGAAACATTGAGAAAATTACTTAAAGTGATGCAATGTATTATGTGTTGCTTAAATGCAGATGGTCAACAGACGCCAGCTTTAACGGAAAAAATACAATATATGCTTCGGTTAATAGCAAATCATGAAAACGAATTAACTCAGCAGGAGCAGCACATGACCACGACATCAGATACAGAGAACATTCAAGAATGAGAAGGAATTGACTGATTGTATTGAAGAACTTGAAAGCGCTGTTCTGAGACTTGAATCCGAAGGTGGACCATTTATTTTATCTTATTTTGATAGAAGCATCTTATTTATCGGTTTTCTTACCCTATTTTGTCCATTTACTTTGAAAATAAAATTATAAATATTAGAATCGCTCTTTTTACTAAATAAGTCTACTACTTCTAAAATTATGGCCAGAGGTATCAGATATTCAATATTTACAATAATAGATCAAGATTTCCCGGGATCGACTCTCAAGTTCGGGTCTTTAATTCAATGTAAAACTTATCATTTCGAATAAATACAGCAATGTAATAAAATAAGAACTCGATAACTTTTGAGAAAATGAAAAAAACAGGTTAATCGTAACAGAAAGGAAACAAGTCAGACGCGTACTGAATCCTTTATTTACACGAGTTGACTTTTCTACTCCAGCAATAATCTCTACCCACCTCAAGATGAACAATAAATCAGATCTATCTCCTTACTATTTCCCAATATTAGAATAAATCTCTATGGAAACAAAAGCCATGTGGAGGAGGCCGTTTTCATGAAGGATCCACGTGAATTCAAGGGTGAATCAATTTGGTCCAATTCTAGCATGCGGAATGCACGAATTGGTGTGAAACAGAAGCTTAAACCAAGTGAGAAAAGTTTTTCAAGCAGCTTAAAATCAAAGAAAATGGCCGAATATAATCATCGCAATCATAGAAATTTTGCCAACGTTCAAAGTTCACAAAATGAATACCAGTTCAACTGTTCAGCCAATGAGAATCAAACTACAGGGAAGAATAATAAGACTGAGAGTTTCGAGAACTTGATTAGACTTCTTGAAGATTTGAAAACTACTATAATGGAATCAACTAAATCCGGAAAATCTAATCTGAGAGAAAGTACCATTGTCTCTATGGAGACAGTCCTAAATCAGATCAAAAGTCGGTTAAATGAGTCACAAATGAAAGTAGGTCTGGAGGGCTCTGAAGAATCTAGTTCTAGTGTGGTTTCTATGATAAGAGAAGTTGAGAACAGCATAAAGTCCCTAAAAAGGCCCATTGACTCGTCTAAACCTCCTATTTCAACTTTGAAACCCCCATCCTTGAAGGTCAATTCACTTGAAATTCCTAGTTCTGGTATTGAAGCAAATCAGACTAATCGAAGTCCTACTGATACTACAAGTCCATTGCTTAAGGATACTCGAGCTTCTCCAAGTCAACTCTCATCTCAAAAAGCAAGTAAAGGATTCAACAACCTGTCAGAGACAAATGCTGAAATTACAGAGGTCGAAATCAAAAATTCCGGGTCTAGACAATCTAAACGATCTATCGAAAGCCATAAGAGTGCAACTCCCGCTTTCAAATATTCTATTGCTAAGAAAAACTTGGTGAAATCTGGAACATTACAACAGCCCTCCCCAATAAAAACAGAAGTCGAAGAACCTGAAAGAAATTTAATCCCTTCAAAGGCAGGTTTGGAATCCAGAAATTCTGAGCAAGCAAGCACTTCATCTCCTGATGTAATCCAACGAAAAAGTCAATCATGTCCTCCGCCAGAGAATCGGAAAATCATTGCTGAGTCAAAAAGTCCTTTTAATACAGACACAGGTAGAAAGTTCTCCACAGTTCTTTCAAGAGTGTCTCATTCTCTTCGATCTCATTCCGGAAGGAGTCCACTTTCGAAGATTAATTTACTTAATCGAGAGTCTATCAAACTATGTTCTAGAATACTCAAATTTTGTGCAGAAATTCATGCCTGTTCTCCGGGTGAAGTTACTCAATTCCAGAATGTTTCTCCTGAAGAACTCTACGAGAAGATTAGTGCTATGGGACCAGAAGGTGAAGAATTTCTTAAAAGTGCTCAAATTTATCTCGATCACTCTTCCCTAAATGTCACTGGTAGAGGTACTGTTATTTCGTCAGGAAACGATATTCGTGAAGAACCAGATGGGAGACCTTCAATTTCAAAAAAATCTGAAAATAGAACTTTTCAAGAAGATTCCATTCGTACAATGTCTGCAGATCAGAATAATTTCGAAAATGATTCGACCAAATTAATGCTGCAAGATTTGGGGGCGAGTGAGAAGAGCTCAGATTTGAAGAGTGAAACAACTAAAATAAAACTAGATCCAGAAGTAATAAGCTCACCCAGAGAACTTCGGAATAGTTTGCCATCAAGCCAAGTGCTACAGGAATCAGAAATTTGTCATCGGAAGACCTGTGTAAGTAATCAGGATCCCGGAGAAAATGTCGACCTTGAAAATTTTGAAGGAACCTCAGCAAGCAGAGATTCCCGAAAATCTAACTTCATCCCCCTTCCTCAGTCTCAAATGACTGACATTAAGAGTGCATTAAATGACATTTGTCGGTGCATTATAGGAATAGATTCCAGAGATCAATCCGGACCCGGTTCAGGAGTTCTAAACATGTTGACTGATGTACGGGACACTATAAAATCAATATCCGCTTCTCAACAAGAGCCACAACCTGCACAACCAGAGGTTCTTTCTGCTCTTAAAGAAATTCGAGAGACAATCTATGGTGTGGAAGAGAGAACTCAGCAGGCACAAGAAAGAACAAATAAAGAAATGATGAGCATGCTGGACAGTGTAAGAAAAAGTATTCGTTCAGTAGAGGTTTCCAATGACGAAACAGCAGCATTAAAGAACCAACAAATTGTGGATGCATTAAACGAAATGCGTCAGTCTGTAACTAATCTAGAAGAACGATCACTTGCCCCCGAAAAGACTCTGAATCCCAAAGTGGCAAGTCTTCTCAGTGAGATTCGATCAAGTATTAGATTTATGGAGTCTGTACGAGCTAGTCAGAGAAGTGCAACTGATGCTAGCATGATGAATGTTCTTCAGGATATTAAACAAAGTTTGGTCTCGATTGAAGGCAAAAGGAATTCAGCAGTATCTCAGAGACCAAGTGTTAATATGTTTGTTCTAGGGAGAAAATCAGACCACCCTGAAGAGGTAATGAATTCACGAAATGGTTTTAAAGCTAGAGACAGTTCGTCTCCTAAAAGCTCGGTTATGTTGGAATCCGAACGAATCCAAGACTTGCGTCATGAGAAAGAATCATATCAGGAAGAAACAAATCAAATCCCCCCTCATAGAAACATAGAGACACCACCTACCCTTGAGGACAATTATGTCAAGAAAGCCTTGGATGATATACGACAAAGTATGCAGCAAATTGTAGCCCAGAAACCTCCATCTTGCGATGGAACTGAATTAAAAGAGAGCATTAACGAAGTTAAGCAGGAAATTCGATCACTGTATTCTGAACGATCATCTATACGGAAACTGTCTGAAAGTGTTACAGATATAAAGACGGGAATGAAGAGTCTAATAGATAATATACCAGTAATCGTAGATGCCGCTAGTCAAACGCCGGGCAAGTCGGATAGAAAGGCATCTTCAGTGAAGAAAAATTCAATTCCTAATGAAGAATCATCTAGCGGATCAGAAGAAAAAGCCTCTTCTATATGCAAGAAGGTGCTGGATATAATGTCAGAAATGAAGGAGGAAAGTGCTTTAAATTTGCCTAAACCTTTGAAAATGGCTGAAGGCTCGAATTTAAGAATGCCAGTTAATTCAGTGGATCAGTTGCCATCCACATTCACTTTCAGTTTCGTTGGACCCCAACCTCCGGATATTAATGAGCCTATGGTGATTAATATAAACGGACGAAATTTTAAGTGCTCAAGAATTTAGAAATAATATATTCAATCCCTATTTTGAGGATATATACTAGTTTTGCATAACATTTAATCAAGTTTCGTAGCATTCCTCTTGATTTCATTTCTGGATAATTCAATCCAATCTAATAATTGCAACTTATTTGAAATAACAGTTTTTGTTTCACTAACTAGTTATTTTTTGTTTAAATTGTGTTTTAATGATAAATGTGAGCATGACTATATAAAACCTTATGATATACTATTTGGACAGTAAGAAAATTCGCTGAACAAATGTGCTAATAAAATTTCGTCATAAATTTTGGCATTATTGCTCTCTAATTTTTATTAGAAAAGTCTATTCGCATTAAAATACTGCAGTAATACTGAGACTAAATTCACATAAATAGGGTTATTTTAACTTCACTTATATGCCCTGTCATTTATATTGTAAATTTTATGATATAAATTAGAGGAGCTTGAATAAATATAAATAACAAGACATATTTCTGCATATAGAACATGAGGGTCCATCAAGAAACCCATTTTCACGAAAAATTTTAAAATTGCAGTTAACATTGTTTAAATATTTAAAGCTTAAATTTCTTTAAAATATTAATAATGTGCTACAAACAATTACATAAATCTGTTTAATGTTTAAACTATTATAATATACATTTTATGCCGAATTTATATATATTATTGACAAATAACTTATAAATTAAAATATAATATACAAAATATTAAACCAAAAATCGCCAACCCCAATACAATATAATCATTCACATAATCGGCTGTAAAGCGCTTTCGTTTTTGTGTAGTTTATCTTTAAGCTCGGGATGGCTCTGTCTATTGGAATAGAAAACCTCGATTACAATGGTATTTCATAGAGTTACTGTGCTAATTTTCATTTAAGCAATACAAGCTCAAGATTTGACGACAAATTTGGAGAGCAAAGTTGCCGAAATTCGAGAGGCTCGCGTTAATTGGCAATCTTATCTTCAGTAACGCTATAGTATTTGTATTTTAATTCATTTTAAGGGGACAAATGATCAGTCAAAGACAGTTTGACTTCATTTCTCATCTTGACAACGCGGCTAATGCTGATGTGCGATCCAGAGTTATTAACGAATTTAATGATGAAGTATTATTATACACGTCATTTGATTATTTTAGGTTCCGCAACTATTTGTTTCCCTCTTAAATCGCATTTCAAAAGAGCAAACACTACAATATTTGCTTTCTCTCATGGATGAAATGTTTACAGAGGAGACTTCCCGTGTTGAACTATTCCGCAAATACTTTGATTCAAAATCGGAGAATATTTGGAACTATTTTTTTAATTTCCTCCAAAGATCCGACCAAATTTGCGTCTATCAAATCTCCAAGATAATTACCAAGCTTGCTTGCTGGTCCTCTCAAAAGATGGATGAAAAGTCGTTGAGCTTCTTTTACGATTGGCTGCTGGAACACATTCAAGAATCCGTGAGTCTAAATTCTTTCCTGATTTTTTATTTCCGCCTAGAATAATGAGTTTATTCGAACTATTGCAAGAAATTTACAAATGCTTTTGCGCGTCCGCAATTATCGTGGGACATTTGTTGAGAAACAAGGTGTACCTGTGTAAGATTTCCACTTTTAAAACTTTTCACGGCTTTAGTTTGTTGAAGGTACTCGCCGACAAGAGTTCCAATATGGAGATTCATTATCAACTCACTTTCTGTTTGTGGTGTCTAAGTTTCAACAAAGATCTTGTGCCTTTTATGGTCAAGTAAGTTCTTTTTGGGGTGTTCTCTATATTATTCGTTTTTCAGGGAACCCACCCTTGTGAATACCGTCTGTGACATTTTTACCAATACTGATCGAGAAAAGGATCTTCGTATCTGCATGGCCCTTATGCGGGTAGGTTTCAAGCTTTTAACTGCCTTTATTTCAGTGCTTGATTATAGGATGAAATGTCATGTATCATGTTTTACAACCACTCCTGTCATTTAAAAGTTAGGAGAATATAAAGCTCACCCCGCAAGAAAATATATATTTATGGAAGCATATACTTTCCTTGTCTCATTTAAGGCAGAGGTTAATCATGGGAGTGTCTCTTAATTCTGTCACCTATTTGTTTGTATTAAGTCGGGGTGTCAGTTATTTCTCTTATTGAATGTGCATCGATGTGTCTTAATCTTGTAATCTGTAACATACTAGGCGATCGTGTTACCGATAACATGAAATTCCATATTTTCCATAAAAAATTTATTATTTCATATTGCACTCCTTTATAAAGTAGAATTAGGGAAATAAATAGCGAAAAGCTCTCTTCTGTTTACTCGATTTAACAGTTACATTCTACCGGGCTCAAAAATTTTAAAAGCCGTTGAAATCCACTATATTATCCTCATTCCCTTTTTGAAGTGGATATAAAATGTTTTATTGAATACTGGGCAGTTAGGTTTTGGTGATTTTTTACGCATTACCTATTTAGTTCGTATTTAGATATCCTGAAACATTTCGCTGTCGATTGTAGTTTTAACTTGTACATATCCTGTTTTGAGTGATGCTAAGTTATATTTTTTATAATCACCTGAATCCCAATGATGAATCTTGACCCCAAATTCATTGAAGGAATAGAAAAGATATTTAGGGGACTTGCGCCGGTGGCACAGGGATTAATGTGCTTGTCTTCGGTGTCAAATATCTTGCGCCCAATGTCCATCAGTGCACATTCAGTGAGCGAATGGCCAACCGCAATGGTTAGATGTCTAATATCGGAGTGGTAGAAATCAATTTCTTTGCCTAGGAGTCTCCATGATGCTGCTTCTCTACTCAAGGTGATCCTTCGAAAAGACTTTACCAACTGAGCTTGGGAGTTATTCTAGAGATATTCAGATGCGAAGCGGAATTCTGCCACCCTTCATGCCGACTAGTATTAACCATCAACCCATAAAATATATATCTGTACAGACAATTTGCAGTTGTAGTAATGGTTGTCACGCGATCATTATTATGGTGTTAAGAAATCTCCAAAATAGCTTGGGTTCCTTGTGTTCTGAAGCATTATTCTGTTTTTTTTAGTCGATTTTGGGACAACTTAGTGATGCCCGTACGAAGCGCGCGATCTCCCTTAGAATGGTTCAACACAAGGCTCTCAAACGTCTCGAACTTCTCAACCAAAAGGAGCTTAACCATGATCCTGAGATGTCAGAGGATTTGAAAGTTCTTCGAGTGAGTCCTTTTAGCTACTTGTAGTTCTGAATATTTTCTCTTCGAAGAAAGCGTATTACACCATGGGTTCATTTGTGTATATTGAATCCCTTTTACCACCTATGGTAAAACAAGAATGGACATTTTCAGCCATAGAAAGGGTGATATTGGAGTTGATTAAGTAAATGTTCGTCATGTTTCCCACTTTTTACCTAACGGGGTAAGCTCACTGTTCCATATTCGAATGTCAGGGTTTGACCCCTAGATTTGGTATTCAATTAGTCAAATTAAGTGTTTATGCCATCTCAATACTTCCGTCCTCCTTGAATCAAGTGTACTTAGTTAATGCTAGTTATTGCGGTACACGATTATCGCTCCCTACTACTAACGCTTTTTTTCCACAATATTAAGCTGCTAACCATTGAACTTGGTATGGTTAAATCCCCGTTCACCTTATTCTGCCGACATACCAGCCCGTTTACCGAAAGTTGGAAGACGGGAAAGTAACTGGATGCGTCTTATTGTGTTAGTTTAGAAAGGGACTATATTTAGGATGGTCTGTTTATCATAGTTTTAACAGAGCTCAAAAAAGGGAGTTTTCTTAAACATACTCTGTGCTTTAAATTTAAGACTTATCTTAGCACTTCGGAAAGCCACTGTAAATATAGTAATACTTCATAGTGAATAAGCTTTTAACATAGCGCAGCCCACTAGATTTCACTGGAGGTGAACCCTAAGCTCTTACACTTTTTGTATTTATGTTCAGTGGGGTTGATTGTGCATGGTTTTGAATCTTCCTTGTAGGATGATCTGTTGGCGTGTGTTCACGATGTGAGTAGCTTGGAAGAGTATGTCACTGAATTGACCTCCGGCCGTCTTGAGTGGTCTCCCGTGCACAAATCGGACCAGTTTTGGCGCGAAAATGCTGACAAATTCACTGAAAACAACTATGAGCTCCTCAGGTGAGTTTTCGTCATTATATTCTGCATTGCGTTTCCAAATTTGCCCTTTTTTAAATCAGGTGGTGTATTTTCTGATTATTTGTTTAAATGGACCGATGTGAATCCTTTCGGGTGAACGTAACCTTATCGGCTTGCGGTTAAACTGATGCATTTGCTTATTTATTTCATTTGATCTTACCAAAATAGTAACTGGACACAGAAGTGCAAAGATTTCAACTTCACATTTGATGGGGGTAAAGTAAAATTTGAACACGTCTAGTTGTCACCGGCGTTTTTTCTGGTTCGAGATAGTTAAGGACTATTCTACCGATCTTGGATGTGATTAAGTGGCAGTTACATTCATTTTCTAATTGGGCTTTCGAAAAAGCCCTAATTTGTTTGAAAGTAGCAGAAATCACCGAAGTTTGAAAGTTTGGAAGATGCTGCGATTATGAAATCCACTTAGAGTTGGTTAGGTTTTAGTTTAAGTTTATTCAAATTGCATCTAATTATCTTATTTAGAATGAAAAAAAAACAATCTTTTAAAAAAATAAGAACTCTAAGATTTTTTAGAAAGGATATGAACCATAACTAGTTTAGAAGACTGGTGAATGTCTTTTAGATTAAACTATTTTTGTAATGATTGATGTTTGAGAAGACCTTGTAGTGACATCTGCATTATTGATTAGTTAAACGTCACGCCATGCGTTCTGTGTGTCATTATTAATTTGGGTATTTTATAACGCACTGAACGACCTTACTTCTCTTTTGTCATTTCCAACTCTCCTTTGACTCCAACTGTATCTGTGATTCAATGTCGGTTTCTGTTTGATGAGACCATACCGTATGGTTTATGTTTCCATCCCGTTCCATGTGCACTTTAATTATATAGTAATAATAATAATTATTATTATTCCCAGACCCATGTAGGGTAACATTTTTCAAGACTCATCTTAGGGAGTGATATCACTGAGCCTCCCTAGTGAGAGACTCGAATCCTATCATCCTCTATATTAGCCCAGACTTGTGACCTCTGGTATGGCAGACATTCACGGTGACCAATGCAACAGGAAGTATATGTAGACGGTCTCAATTCGTCAATTCAACTTGGGACAGCACATCCTAGTATTCTAATATAAAGGAATTACTTTCGGTTTATATTATCTGATTCATTAAACTTGTCAGTTAACAGCACTATCGTTCAATATGATGGTCTCGTGTTCCTCGGGTGATCATTAGTTAACCCGAGTGTTTTGGTAGGCATTATGCATTATTTGATGTGTTCTTGTCTGCTGTTAATGGCTTTCACTGGGAGGTATTGGTATAATACTAAAACCCACTGCAAGGCAAAAGAATAGAATGTTAGATAAAAATGGGTAGCGGCAATCTGTTTGCTGTTCATAAGGTTAGCGTATTTTGTTAAAATGTGCTAAATTGCAAGGTCGTTGCCCTGTGGTAATTCGTATTATTATTGAGTTCTGGCTTTTGTAGGCCATTTTGGGAGGCTAATGAGATCCCATTATTTGCCCAGTCAGCAGTTCAAATTTCATGATTCGTCATCTGGCTTACTAAGCAAGTTTTTATCCACGATATGCAGTGCTCGTTGACTGTATATTTAGTTATAATGGTTATTCAAATCATTTTCTTACGAAGGTTGATAAAGCTGAATGATCGTACATGATGTTGAGCAGTTTTCAATTTTGCCTTTGTTTTCAGTAATAACCGGTCTGAGGTTAGGCTGAGAGATTGCTGACTTAATTTGCACCAGTCAATAGTGGTGTTGGCCAAAGCGCCTTCTTTCTAATTATCTGAATACCAATCAATTGATATGTTCAGAGCGTTTTGTCCCTAGTAAATGTTGCTTAAATCGACGCCGTGTAATCTTCAAGGATAAGTAAAATGAACAATTACATTACTTTGTTTCTCGCCGTTTTTATAGGATGTTGATCTATTTGTTGGAATATTCAACCGATCCAGAAATTCTCTCTATTGCCTCTCATGACGTTGGTGAATTCGTCAGCCACTACCCCCGAGGAAAACAGTAAGTTCTTCCATTTTAACCTACATTGTATGTGCTCTGGTGCCGTAGCGGTCTGCATACATAACCAGCCTTACTAGCTCTTTTAATAAAAATAAGATGGCAGAAAGAGCGAGTTTCCCCAGCTTGGAGAACCTTTATTTCATAGAAATTATAAATTATTAACACTTCCTCTCTTTGCTTCTTCTAGAGTTGTTGATAAACTAAACGCAAAGCCGCTGGTAATGACCCTCCTTCAACACAATGATGCCAGCGTTCGCTATAACGCTCTTCTTGCTCTTCAAAAGATTATGGTTCACAACTGGTGCGTCACTAATACTTCTGCTGTCCTTTTCTTGGTACTTAAATCGAGTTTCAATAGTGTGTATTATTTTATCTAATTTTCAGGAATGTTTTTGACAAATATTTCAAACATTCAGCGTAATTTTTTACCTGTTCAGCTTTAAAGTTCTTGCTACGAAAGTCGCTGTTATCATTAGTAAACTTGCGCTTTTTTACGTGTTTTTTTTATTATCCCAAGCTCTTCGAAAACCCGAAAACTCAACTCATTTGGAAGTGGAGAAAGACATTCTTTAGTGTTTTTTTTATAAAGTCGTATTTAGCTGGTTTCAACTACTTGATTGATCATTCATATATGGGATTCGAATCCGAAACTTGCTTAAGCTCGTGTTTCTGTGTCTAAATTGACAGTTGAATCGAATGGTGACCTTTCATGAATGAAATTTTAACGTTATATGTTTATTTTATTATCCCGTTTTTCAATGACAGCAGAGGGCATACATCTGAAAATACAAAAGCTTGAAACTAGGGTGCTTGCATCTATGCTATCTGCTAGCTTAAGTAGAGCACTGCTCACGTAGAAAATAGGCTCTGTTTCGCTGTTGTTATGTCGTTGCCTACATATGCGATCTGAGATTATTATTTGTTTCCATTACCCCTTTTTAGGTTCGATTGGGGACGATATCAATATTGCATGAAATATAAGTAATACTAAACTCCGTAGTTGTGTATTTTGTAGTAATAATCACTATTAATGAAATATTTACTGTTCGCTTAAAATATTTTCAGTAGAGTACATTCCTTTTTTTCAGATGGTGCCTTTTCTTATTGCTCATAGATAGTAAAAGTGTTTTTTTAAGACGCTTTTGTTTTACTACCGTACATAACTACTGCTGATAGGATTCTACTACATGCAATAAACCTTGTATTTTTTAATTTTATGTCAGGGAATATTTGGGTAGGCAACTGGAAACGCAGAAACCAAACGGCGGAGCCTCCAATTCTCAGGCTTTTACTTCCACGACGAAGAACAAGTAGAGAAGAATCGCTTGTGTTCTTTCAATCTTCTTCATAGTTGATGTTGTCAACTTAAAAAGCATAATATTCTCGTACTTCCTTTATTCCTGTCTATTATTCCCTTCAATCTGCAATCTTGGGGCATTTGTGACTCTACATTCCCGGATCGTGATTTCTTCTGTGTTTAACTTGCTTGCGTGTGTGCGCGTGTGTGTGACTAGAACCGATCATTACATTATAATCTAAATTCAATCTACCGATGTTCTTTATTCAACACTACTAGTTTTATTATCAAATAGAGATACTGGTAGATAGGAAGTTTTTTCTTTGTAATTATAGGACTTTTAAGATCTGCAAGCCGAAATTCCTGCCAGAAAGGAGTGAAAGACAAGTTCTTGTTGGTATGGCGAGAATTTATTACAGTTCAACAAACTCTGCACAGTATGACGTAATTCATTATCAGTTCGAATAAACAATTTAGGGAACAATTGTTATTTTCAATAATAATGAGGAGTATAAAAAGGTATTAATTCTACCGAGGAAAAAAATATAATGATTTCAAATAATGGTATTCATGGCGATGTGTTCCATACTAAGGTGAGCTAATAAATAATTGATGCGGATTCAATCTGCTTCTCCTTTCCATTTTTGTTTCCATTGCACATTTTCATTTGTCTTGGGCGAGAATCCGTCCAGGAGTTCGTGAGGACAGTTTCCTGCTTTTGTGTTATTGCTCTGTTACGATCTGCTCTTCTCTATAGGATACCGTAACCGACTCTTAGATTCCCTAAGACATTGCACTAGTTACAAACACGACCCGACAACACCACAGTACAAAATGACCTAGAGCACCATATCACCACGAGACGCACATTTTCGTATCGATAGGTCGACTTATATTATGTGCCATTTACCACTGTAATGTAAATGTATTCGTTTGAATAATAGTGAATTAAAAGGTAGAAAATAAAGAATCTTACATATAAGAATTGTTTTGGGGAAAATATTATCTTCTTGTATGTAATAGTTCCCTTCCCTTTTTCGTAGGGTCTGTTCTTTTCTCTTGGTTCGGTGTTTTTACTCCATATGCTTGGAACGTAACATTGCATTCACCATTAATTTCCCAGGAAGATTTCCATTCTGTCCTCTCGACAGCCCTCACTTTCGATTCATTGACTAGAAGGAATAAGTCAGGTCACTCATCTTGCTAGATGACAAACAGCTGGACCACCTCTAGGTGCTGTACGAATTGTCACATTATCGAGTTTCTGTACAGCACCGAAGAATCCAGCTGTCAGAGTCGAAATTGTCTGCCTGCTATCGCGTTACCACTGTATAAACTGGAATGAGATTGGGTTCTTGTGACGTGTCAAGATAATGAGCTATCGTTCGCCTCTCCAGCCGATCCGCCACTTACAATGATGGAGACTGAGGTGTTAAGGAAGAAATAAATGGAATATTGGAAAAATAAATAGAATGGTAGTCAAGTCACTCATGTCGCTAAATCATTTCAGAGAAAGCCAGAAAAGTCTTCTCAATTTACTGATAAACAAATTAGAGTTTATATGCAAGTGTTATTTGGAAGAGGTTAGTCATTTCCAGTCGTCGATGTCTTCCTGCTATGATTAGTATCTGCGAAGACATATATGTACAAGTACACATATCTGGGCTGTCTATGAATGCTGAAATCGAGATTTTAGCGTTTCCCATTGTCAAGTGTTAATTAAAATGTGCTGTATAAAAATCGCTAACCGAGTTCAGTGCACATAGTGGAGGAAATTTATCACCAGAAATGGAATGATTGGTTCTATAACCGATTGCCACGGAATTATATGATAAAATTTCTTTCCAATTTACTTTCACCATATCCGAGTAATAAGGAGAAAACAAGATATTTGGGGAAGGAAATTGTTCTAAAATACAAGTAAGTCAGTATGGCTGGGGTTAACCACGATTTTCACTATAAAAAGTCTCAATGTCAAAGGCTATAAGTAATGCTACGATGTGGGCATTCAAATTACTTGTATTGGCGGCATAATTTGAGGATGACTGGAAATCCATTTTATTTCATACTGAAAATGATTGCGTCTCCAAGTGCCGATTGGTAACTAAAGTAAATATAGAATGCTTCTGTTTGGTACGAAATTATTTGCACATATGTTACATATCCCACAATCCTAAAAATTAGTATTTTTTGAAAGATTTAGGGATCAACATTTTTATGAAGAATCAACCATGTTTAGCCATCGTCTCTGCAAAATACGAAATGAAATTGGGATGAAAAACAATGGACTTTAATGTTGTTCCTAAAGAATCAGAGAAATCACCTTTTGTAGAGAGGATTATTGAAATCACATCTTTTAGCTCATAAAAGCTGATATTCCATCCAAATCATGATTATCTTCTATAAATTTATGCATACGTGATGTGACCTTCATGTTAGATTTTTCAGAATATGACGTTAAAGTAAGCATCACCGTTTATTATTTTAATAGTCAATTATAATGAATAATCTTATTATATATTTTAAGAGAAACAATACCATTTTTAATTTAGCAATTACTCAGATATATTATTTTAGTTTTGACCATTCAATATTCGTACATAAAATCATACCATGAAGACCTTGATTACACAACCAAATTGTTCACACTCAGAGTTGCTTTTCGTTCTCTTTGTAATATGTCTCTTAAGGTTTGTAAAACATTTTGGATAAATTTATTTCTATTAGATACTTTGTATTCATGGGTATAGGTAATTACCCCTGATTAACTTTCTAGAGAATATAGTGCCGATATTTTATATCTGATTATTTTTGTTAATTCAGACAAACAGGGGCTGGGTTTCGTGAAAAGTCCGGTGGCTTCCGTAAAATATTTAAGGGGCGCTGCGAGTTCGGTAATTAAGTAATTCCACATTAAATTCTGTATTTACTCCGAAAGTTTTCTTAGATGCACCCCTAAAGATCCCATGCACCGAAGGTGAAGATCAGGGCCTTGGTTGGTGGTTTTCCAAACCGGATGACTCCTTTAGTGCCATAGACTATACAGACTTCCAAAGAGGCTTTGAAGAGTCTGCTGAAGTTGTCAAAGAGGCACTTAGAACTCAAGGACCCTTTGATGGCATCCTTGCCTTTTCTCAAGGTGCTGCTTTCGCTACGCTTCTGCAGATGCTCATGGAACACCATCCAGAAGGTTAGTTAATCTCACTATTATTTTTAACTAGATAAAATATAGCGGGTACTGTTCTGAGTCATTTTTGTATTAGTGCATTTTATCCGCATCATAAAGTAAAAATCCTTATTGGTAGATATTCTTGGCCCTCTTCCTGTTTTGAGTTGTTTGAAGTAGGACTTGGGTTTAATTTTTAGTTTCTTTTGGGTTATAACTTTAGAAAGAATGACTTTTTTACTTCCGTTTCTACTCCAGCGCGTTGAGTTATTATTTTTTATTGATTTCACCTGCCATCACCTGATTTTTCTTGAGTATAAGAGAAAACGACAATCATTTCAGATTCTGGTTTTTATCACCTATCCCTTCATCGTTTTAATACTTTTAGTTTTATGGGTTTATACTCGAATATATTTAAGTATGTGCCCCTTACACACTTAATTATAAGGGCTTTTTCTAATGAAAGGAAATATGTCCCACGATTGTGAGCCTAATTTTTCTTTGAATCCTATTTAGAGCACATTTTAGTTTAGCCAGGTAGGATACATTTAGATGCTCTGTTGTTTTCATGAGGGGATTTCAAGATTAGATGAGTCATAATCCTGAATGAAACCTGGAACATTCAATTATTTTTTTGTGCGGAAGAACATGTAGGCTTTTAACTACCTAAGGATTCACTTTAGTGTGTAAATAAATACTTCATGTTGATTGATTGGGAATTTAATTGAGGAGTTCGGAAATTTTTCTTAATACCTATTTCTTTCGTTTGTGTTTGATATTACTTTTCTGAGTAAATAGTTTCAGTTTGTATGTTGCCCCTCTCTTTAATTTTTGAAGTATTATGGTGTCTTATTATTGTACCAGTTTTGCTGACGATGGGCGTGTGTGCAAATCTTTATGGTTAACAAGTTTTCTATTCGTAGAATGGAATGCTCCGATAGTGAAATTCGCCATCCTCGTGGCCACATTCAGAAGTCGTTCCAGTGTCCACACACCTCTCTACAGAACTGATCAACCTATCAAAATGCCAACCCTTCTTGTCTACGGTGAGGTTGATAATGTCATTCCTAGAGGTTAGTTTTTTTTTATTCCGCAATCGATGATGCATCAACGTAGGTACTAGTAGTATCACTTTGAATTTTGGGTTTGATTGAATTTCTTTCGATCGCCGAGTCGAATGAAAGCTTTTCTTAGATGAGTTCTATACAGCGCCCTTATTCAATATGCTTAATGGATTAAACCGAAATCTGTATTCTAAATTATGAAGTCATATTCTTTTTGCTGTATAGAAATGACCGAAGACTTGCTTCCCTACTACGCGACTCCACACACAACTTTGGTGCATCCCGGAGGCCACATGATTCCAATTAACGCTGCGGCCAAACAGGTCTACAAGCAATTCATTGCCAAATTCACTCCCGATACTAAATAAATTCCCTTAAAGTGGTTGAATAAGAAGTTGTTGTTTTCATTCAGTAATGTCATTACGTGAAAAATGGGAACTTCGGGAAGTCGATATGTTACGTCACAACCGCGAATGACAAAAAAGTCATACTCCCCCAAGTTCATTTGATGCTGTCCATCTAAAAAGAATGAAAATGTTTTGAGGGACACAGTAATATGTGGCACTCAGGATGAAAAGTGAATAAATACCAAAACACTGGCTCTATTGTCCCTTGCGGGGCTACTTCAAAGATGAAAAGAGTAAATCTTTTAAAACGTGATTAGCGTTGCATTGTGCTAAGTAACGGGGAAAGACTAGGCTTTGAATGCGAACCACTGGCATATTGCCCTACAGTATTGAAGATGAGGGAAAGGGAAGATCGAGTAACAGGCATCCGCAAAAGGATGTGTAAATAGTCGGATTATTCTACGCTGAACGGGGGCGGCTGTTTCGTTCTCTTTATTTATATGCTAGTTAATATTTTAAACCACGGTATTTTTTAATGTAAAGCTATTGTAATCGGTTAACAGTAAGTTAAATAAATGATAAGAGGGAGGTGTTCAAAAAGACATTGGGAATAAAGGTAGAGTATCAAGGGGGTCTTGCTTCATTTGATTTTTGTATTCCGGTTTACAGTATTAACATAATGGTATTTCATTTTCCAAAATTCGAATTTAATTATCCATCACCTGGTTGTTTGATTGCAATGATCGGTTCTGCCTTTTCCTCCAATTGTTGGAAAGTAGAATTATCTTACGCGATACTAAGTCAGTCAGTATAATACATAATCTGGCATTTGGAACAGAGGAGGTATGTGAATGGGCATGTGTTCTCAAGGTATTGATATAGTTGCTTATACGTGAGTCCGAGAGTGTTGTATGATTTTTATGCATTAGATTTTTTCATATAAATAATTAAGTGCATCTTCCAATTCAGTTCACAGTAAGTTCTTTCGAGAAAAAAGCGACCACGGTGGTTAAGGTAATAATAACTTAGATCAAGCCACTTAGATCTTCTACGACCCAGTTAATATCTCGGTGGATCTAAATGTCTTCGCTTAAATCCCTAAGTCGCGCTTATAAATGCCCGCCATATTTTGTTAAGAACTCGAATCTGACCTATGCATATCTTCTGATGTAAAAAATATAATAGAAATACTCAGTTATCTGTTTAAATATATGGACAGTTATCTATTTGGTTTCCTACTAGATCCTGCAATGAGATTCATTTTTGGTTGCTTGTTATCAACTCTTGCAATTCTCATGATATAAAATAACCTGTTCTTATTTCCACCGCAACTTCCACTGATTGCGGTTTTTGTCAGTTTTTTTGTTCCTCTATGAAAACAACGCTTCATATCTTCCAGTTTTATTTTCTAAGCACATAGTCTTGCCTATCGCATTATTTGTTAATAAATATTTTAACCATAATATTTGCTGGCATCTTTATTCTCCTCCATGATCAGTCCAGTATTCAATGGGCTTTACCATAAATTTCCTACTTTTCATACCATGCAACTACTAGACTCCGCGTATTCAGCTGTGCCGCTCTCTGCCATATTTATATCTTGGAGCTTTCGAAGAAAATAAATGTAGGTATCCTCTTCCACTGAAAAGATTTGTGGTGCCCCCGGAAGTTTTCTGCTTACTAGTCTGATAAGATTCCCTTAGTTGAATTTTGAGTGACATAGTATAAACTCTGGCTAGCCAGGGAATCCTCCACCCTCAAAATGGATGGTGCTCTACATCTGTTAAGTGTGTTTGGTGCCTTAAGAAGCAATGACTAACGCAGAGGCAGAGAGAAAATAATCCATCTGAATCAGCTGCAACCTTTTTTATGAATAACCACTCTAACGATTCACAACCAAAAGGTTTGAATCATGCCTATCGGAATGGAGGAAATGAGGGGTATCGTCTGCATGAGAAAAAACAAATATTAGGGTTTGGGATGCAGAGTGAGTCTGGCTGTCGGTCTTATCCTCAAAATCCTTTCTGAGTATATAACACCTATTAGCGTCTTCGGTGGCAAGCGTATGAACATACAGAACCGAAGGCACTGAGTGAGGTAAGTCCATAAACTCACCGAATAACCATTAGCCATAGAGGAGGAAGGAGAAAGGAGGGGAAACGCCTTGAGTAGAGTGGCCACTGACGTCAATGCACTGACCTTACTCGTCACAAACCTGTCACCTCATCATCTTGTTGGATTGTGAATATGGCTATAAACTAAAACCTCTCTTCTTCGTTGTCTGAATGAACATGTTCTAATAACAGAATTAGAAATTATTCTACGAATTGTCAACTAAACTTATTACTACTTGTTGTAAAATGCGAGACAAGCGTTGCCAGTTGATGCCACAGTTGTCATTTTCAATCTAATCGTTAGTTTCCGTAACTAATCTTGAACACTGTGGTCATATTGATCTTATCGATAGAGCTGATCTGTTATTTGACTTCAGCTTCACTAATTTATGCTGGTAAATTTTTGTGAAATAAAACATAACAACTGAAATAATTAATAAAGCCATGAGACGAAACTCGACAAGTTCGGAGAGTACTGTAGTTAGGATTTTGCCGATCATCATGTTTGGTACATGAAAAATGCCGAGAAAATGGTATCATAAATTTGTACAAACTTGTCCCACACGTGGGAGTAATTCAGTGTCAATCGATAGAAAGAACCCTCGTGTATTTTAGTATCTAGGCCTCTACCAATGCCAGTGCGTTAATTTTTTATTATATTATTTATCAGCAATAAAATCCTTTTCCACCGGTAAAAAATTAGATAAAAAATAAACAACCCATTCTACCTAATTATAGTAGTTTTCAAAATATATTAGTAGGAATATTATACATTTTGATATTATTAATCACCAAAATATTTCCTTGATTTTGTAGCTAGGAGAAGTTATCAGCGTGTTCTCAGGCCAGTGTGGAGTTCAAGTTTCTCAAGCCGTTTGGGAGTTAATGGCAGTCGAACATGGAGTCGGGCCAAATGGACTTCTAATCGATCCCAGCATGGAAACTGCTTATGACA
The DNA here is from genome assembly GCA_900708905.1 of Hymenolepis diminuta. Taxonomy (NCBI): domain Eukaryota; kingdom Metazoa; phylum Platyhelminthes; class Cestoda; order Cyclophyllidea; family Hymenolepididae; genus Hymenolepis; species Hymenolepis diminuta. The sequence goes on along the minus strand of CAADRB010000057.1, from coordinate 491,309 downwards.
GACTAGCTGGTAATGTCTTCTTTATGGTTGACAACAAGGACCGTTATGTGCCTAGAACCCTCATTATGGACTCAGAACCTAGCGTTATTGGTGAGTTATCGATAGGTGCAATTAATTAGTTAATTAATTGGCCGTTTGGTTAATCAAAAATTAAATCAATCAGATGAAATTCGTGCTGGACTCTATCGAACAATGTTCCATCCTCATGCCCTCGTTAGCGGAATGGAAGATATGGCTAATAACTTCGCTCGAGGATATTACAGTGTTCCACAATCTTTGATTGATAGTTCCTATAGTTCCATTAGAAAAGAAGTTGAACATACTGATTCTATACAAGCTTTCCTTTTCTACCATTCTTATGGGGGAGGAACCGGAGGCGGAACATCATGTCGTACATTAAATAAGCTTCTCTACTTAAATTATTACTTTAAAACCATATTCTATTTTCCATTTTAAAGCAAAATATTTGTGAAATTTACTTCAGGTGTACTGGAATTAATGGATACAGAATTTAAAAAAACGCCAAAGGTCGAGGTCGCCGTCTTTCCAGATCCCCAAAAGTCCTGTTGTGTTGTTGAACCTTATAATGCCATTATGTGTTGTAGCACGCTTAATGATATCAGTACATTTTCGGTACTTTGCGAAAACGAAGCTCTAACGGAAATTTGTACCAAAAAGTTGGATATTAATCTGCCAACGTTCTCTCACTTCAATCGGATTATTGCCCAAGCTATGAGTGGATTTACGGCAACTCTCAGACATGAAGGACCAGTTACAGCGGATTTGCATCAACTACAAACCAATCTTGTTCCTTTTCCGAGACTGAAATATCTCCAACTTGGTGTTGCTCCTCTCTGTTCCCCTGAAGCAATGGATCATGAAAGTAAAAGTTTAATTTTAATCAATTTACTCTATTTTAGAATTTACAATCCAGGAATTGACAATGAATTGTTTCGATAAGGGCAATCAGATGAATATGTGTGATCCGAAAAACGCCATGATGATGGCTTGCGCCCTACTATATCGAGGAGATGTTCCGATTAAGGAAATAACTGACAGTATCAAAACATTTAAGAAAAAGTCGGTAATGAATTTGGTTGATTGGTGTCCCACTGGCTTCAAGGTTGGAGTTGTGGAAATCCCTCCAGCCGTAATAAAAGCGAGCCAAATGGGTACCACACGTCGTCAAGTTACTGCTGTTTATAATTCAACAATCGTTGTCGAACCACTCAAATGCGTTCTAAACAAATATAATGCACTTTTTAAGAAAAGAGCCTTCGTTCACTGGTTCGTTAAAGAAGGAATGGAAGAATCAGAATTCAATGTTTGCGCTGATGATGTCAGAGCCATCGTGAATGACTATATATTAGTTGAGCGTAAGTAACGGTATATATATATATACATATATGGGTTTATATAAAATTACTAAAGTATATATTTTCTAAATTCCAATTACGTTCTCATGGTAAAAGTTAACTTACCTAAACTATCAGTCAAATTTATGAGTGGAGTAGAAAAAATGCATATATATTTTGTTAAAAAATGTAACAAATCAATTGAGAGCTTGGAAGAACGCAGATTCTAAATATATTTAATGCATAAAATGATAAACAAGATTTGTCAGTATTCTGTTATTATTTTTGATACCATCCAAATTTTACAGGTTGCAACAATTATGAGGAAGCGGAGTGTGCCGATCCAGAAGCATTTGTTCGACAGATTAAAGTTCCCAGTTCGCAAGGGATGGACAATGATATTCCGTTTATCGATCAAGATTCTAAAAATGGAAATAATTTAAATGATGAAAATTATGCAGAAACAGAGGAGGCATGCCGAGAAACAGGGGAATATGTTACGTAGAGTGAATAAAGTCATGCTCTTGGTGAATAAACCTATAAATCACCTAAGAAGTTATTCTTCTTTTAACTTCATTTCGATCTTCATGTGAGAATAAAACTTTAAAATTTTTCCTTTCAAGAATTGATTTTACGCTTCTTTGGACTTTCTATTTTTCATTCGGGAAAACCATTTGAGATAAATTTAATCAAATGCTTTAATCAAATAGAAATAAAATATTTAATAATGTTATGAATATACAAAATTAATTCTGGAAAAATAAATAACATACATAACTGCTGTGCAATTATAATGACCTTTACTTGTTTAAGTCTATTTTAACCCGAAATAGATAAATACCGCACAATAAGACTATTAATGTGGTTTACCACATTATTTGTAATTTACTTATCCAAACAATGCCTAGGTATATGTATTTATAAATATATGAAATTAATTTTAAGCTCTTGAATGTTATGAATGTAGCAACGTTGAGAGTAACAGAGGTGCTTGTATCACAGTCAAGCGAACTTGCCATGTAACACAAGATGCGTGTATATCCCTCGTCCACTATACAAGTATAACTTTAAAAAATTATATCGTGGAATTATTAGCCGCTCCCTACTGGACTGTACTTTCTGAACGGAGGCCTTTCGTATCAAAGGGCTGCACAACAAAAATGGATTGCGAAAACCAGAACTATTTCTTTCATAATCGCTGCAGTCCTAACGGACTACGCGACTGGATGTGCGCAAGTTGCTGCTACACAGACAACTGCAACTACCTTGTCGAGGTAAGAATTCATTTACTCCATGCTTACAACACATTCTAGAATTATTCAACTCGACTATCATCTTCAATCTTGAGTACATATTCTGTCCTCTTTATTTTATATTTTCCATATACATAAAACACCTCTGAATAAAGAACAAATTAAACACGGATAGAAGCTTGTGTCTCAAATTAATGGCATCACAATTACAGCTTTTTCCCCGAAGGAGGTGGGGACGGGGTCTGTTTGTCATCATCATTGAAATGAGTGGCAGGTTTAAACGTGGGGTCAAAGGAGAAGGGTGTGGGATTAGGTTACAATTAGGATCAGTCGTAGTGAGCACATTACAAAAGAAGCATAGAGGGATTAAGAGGGTTTAAGTTCAGAGAACTCTATTCTAGTGATTGCCAGTTCATCGAACTACTCCAGCAGACGCGGAAGATTTCCGGCGTGAAGAGGCATCACCATTGCCATTTGGTTCACCGCTGCTCTCACTGGATTGTTTTTGCTGTGGCGGTGGCAAATGTGGCGGATGATATCGGTAATTCAGACGCTGATTCGAAGGAATACGCAGGAAGAAGGGATGGGTCATTGCAGCTGCCAAACAAATGCGGTCCGCGGGATCGTATTCCAGCATCTTTGAAATAAGATCAAACATGTCTAGGGTATCCTGACTCTCCTCCTTACAGTACCGCTTGAAAACAAAAAGACTTCGTTTATTAAAACGCTAATTATTAGGGCTCATTAATCCATGCAACGAACTTTACACTACTTAAATGTGGTCAGTAGATATACACATACCTGAATAGGTTTAGAGTGCGCAAGCTTTTTAAGGGTGTGAGCAGTGAGGTTTTGGACAGTTCCCGTGCGAGGATCGAAGTAATTCGCCCGACTGGGTGAGTAGCATGCAACAAAAAAAGACGAAACGACATGCAGTGGAAAGTTAGAAATGTTCATGCAAAACACAACCAACAAGTAGTGAGCTTGGCCAGCATGCCAGGAGGGTTCGAGGTCATTCAAACTCACAAGGAGGGGTCGGCAATTTTCACGCACATAGCGACCCTCGGGACTGTAAAAATCCCAATCCAACCGACCGTGATAGAAGAACCCCGTTCTATCGTGAACATGAAAATCATAGGAAAAAGCCACATACTAACTAATCAACTAATTACACCATACGGTTTCAACTATAACAGTCAATCGTATCAAAGTGTTTTGATAGCAAATAGTGCATACTTTTCTTCGATTCCGATAGTAAATAAATGTGTTTTACGAGCGAATAAGCATAGCGGATAGGAGTACCTGTCCCACCAAAAACACGGATTAGAAACCCGTTGGCACACACCGATATTAATTAAAGTGACTAAAAGATGATGGTGATACTTGTTAATTTATTATGTCATTACCATTTTTTCTCATATGAACTTGATTCAAACGAAGAGATAAAATAGAGATTAAAAACCCAATGCCACCGGCAAAAAGCGTTCAAAAGTTTTCATTTGATATTTAGAACATTACGTCGAATTTATCTTCGAACTATAACACATTCCTTCCTTTATTAATAAACTATTAGCCCTTTTTGTTCTTTGCTGAACAATATTTCCACTAGATATTATGACTGTAAAAATAATGTTCTTATCGTCATAAAAAGAAAAAAAAACGCATTATGAAACCATAGATGACGATTTAGCAAACATCAACTAAAAGTAAGCAAAATAAATTTGCATACCGAGATTTGCGTGTCATTCGATAGGGAATGTGGCCAAGAGTTCTCTCCATCATGGCCAAATGCTCGCGGTTATCGTGAGTCTATTTAAACAAAAACAAACATACTCTATTTAACTATTAGTAAGAACATAAAATCCACGTTTAGCCATTGAAAAGGATAAACGATCCCACCATAAACCAGTAAAAAAGGATAACTGATTCGAAGAACATACCTGGAAGAGAGTGTAACCGGTATAGAGCTCAAAGATAATACATCCAATTGACCAGACGTCACAGGGTTGAGACCAGCCGAGTTCTGAAATAAATTTTTCAGTCAAATAGAGAAATGAAAGGGAGGACTAATGACCATTCAAATATAGACACCGTAGGTTGATGTACCTAGAATGACTTCAGGAGCACGGTAGTGTCGTGTAGAGACTATCGTTGAATGATGATCATAATCGAATGTCGCCGATCCAAAATCAATGAGACGGACATCTGAGCATTTAACAATTCGATCATATCGACGTTTCTTTCGATTGTGAACTGAAATATAATCAGATCGGTTGAAAAGGATGTTTTCAGGTTTGAGGTCGGTATGAGTCAACTGGTTGTCATGCATGAAACGAACTGCATGGCACAGTTGATAGCTAATATGGCGCACATGTTCGATCGGATAGCCAACGTAGTTATTCTCCTTCTAAAAGTTGGAATAGGTACTACAGTACTTATACAAGAATTTAAGTCGCGAGTAGCATATGCAGGGACTAACCAGAAAGTCGAATACTGAAAGACCGAGGATATCAAAGGCAAGACATATATGCCCAAAGTAATCAAACCAATCCAGCAACCTGACACAGAGGCTAAGAGGGAAATAATGAAATAATCGACATGATTAATGTACTAATTAAGAGAATGAAAATGGCACGTACTACTCGTCATTAGGATCTCGTTCACGAAGGAAGTTGAGAACGTTAATTTCCAGCATGGCGGCCTCTCTGTATTTATCAACATTTTTGATAATCTTCAGAGCGATTCGGGAGTCACTAAAATAGGAAAAAATAGGCATGGGCTTATACATCACGGGATGTTGTTGAGACGTTAGAACACGTGAAAAGAGGGCGAATTAAGACAAACAGCAAAAATCAGTTGAAAATGAAAACAGATAGAAATCGATCAAATTTATGAGACAGCAGAACAGCAGTACTTTGCTCAAACAAACGAAGGAGTCCGTCAGGATGAAGTACTTAGGAATAATAAAGAAGAGTTTACCTTAATATTTGCACACTCCAGTCTTATTAAGAAATTTGAATATAGAATAGTTTACTCTGAAGGTTTGTTCATTAACGTTTCTCGAAAATATCTTTAGCAACATTATTTTAAAAATATTTGATGAAAATCATGTTTACATTTTTGCTTTTGCTTGGACTGTTTTCAATCGTCGCAGTTGCAGAATAGTGATAAGCGATTTTCATTCGCCTCTTTCGTGGTAACTCAGTTTATTTTGCCTGCTTAAGCCTGTAATTACAAGACTTTTACTGCAGACGCTCGATCCATGGAATCAGAATGTGCACTGACATCCAATTCTAATTCTCCAAAAACACTAGAATGGAACGAGTGTCAGTAGATATACATGTAAACATTATACAGGTAAAAAAAGAGAAAATGGAGATCTCATTCTAGATGAAGTGTACTTCTTCTGAATCACCACACGAATTTCAAACGTCCTCATTCCCTCCTTTAGATTCTGAAACATTCCAATGGATTTAGCTATTTTCATGATTATTCGCGCTTTACCATGGATAATGATAATTTAATTATAACAGATCTAACCTAATGAATCTGCACGCATTCAAGAAAAAATTATACATAGAAAAGGATTGGATAGATAAATGAAAAAAGAAGGGAAAAAGCTTGTACAACTACCGTCGAATGTTAATAAACTACGGAGCGGTAAACGGTCAAACTAATTACGGTAAGGACAGGAGATGACCACGAGATGTGACTAGATGACATCGAAAGAACTTACGTATGATGATCGATACATTCAACGACCTTGCCGAAGGTTCCTTCACCCAGCGTCTTGAGAATCTCATCTGAAATAAAAGAAGAAAGTGAACATTTTGAAATGAGTAACTTAGATAGGCAAAAAATATACGAATAGAAGAAGTTTGACAGCTACTAAGACAAGAATGTTATAATTATACTTAATTTTTCAAATGAAGAACTCTGGTTGTTGAATAGTATGAGGTTAGAGACCTATTTAGAGATGGCCAGAGTTAACTTGGCAATACACAAACACTTATAAAACTAAAAAGCATTATGTTTAAAAAGAGAGATGCCACATAAATAGAATATTTAATTTTAATTTCTAGAATGTAAAAAGATTTGAAGATAAAGAGCACTAAATAACAAAGAAAGGAAATATATTTTAATCCGGAAAAACATTCGTAGAAAAATATTGACACTTTAGTATAATTCATTTAATTATAAATTAAGTTTGATTCAAATAACTCATAAAGAGGGCACTCCTCTTATGACACAAATGATTTACAAGATGTTGAAAAAGCCTATTTTATTATTTTTGGTAAATTTAGAGATATTATAATTTAATTTAAATAAGTCCAAAACTTTTAATAAATGTTAGATATAAATAGAAACTTTTCGATCAAACGTAAGTATGTAACATTCTTGACTAATTTAGAGATCCAAGGAAATCATGAAATAACTGAGAAACAAATAAACAATTGAAGTATATTTGCGACTGAGCTATTACATGGAATCGTAATTTTATTTTGTTTGACCAGTGGATGAAAATAAATACAAAAGAAATTAACTGAAACCTAAACTAATACAGTAAATAAGTAAAACTCACATCTGTCAAGGATATAGTCATGCGGACTGTAAATCAAATGACCATCCACATCATCCATTGGAGGAACCCTCGAGCCCATATCGTCCTCAAAAGGCTAAAAACACAAAAAGAGTCATCTCCAAATAAGGGAATCTAGATGAGTACTACCAGTATATTGCAAATGATCGAATCGGAACAAAATGCCTCAATAATAAGGTGCCCTTCTCTACCTGACTAGATCCATCATAACTTTCTACATCCTGCTGATTCTGTTGTTGCTGTTGCTGCATGCTCAACTTCCTCTGTTCAATGAACTTCTTAGCTCGTTGTCTGGCTTCAGCAACTCGTGAAGAACCCTCCAATTGATGACTTTCCTCCCCTCTAGCAGCGGCCTTCGACTGCTGTGGTTCTACCGTTTGTGTAGCAGCTGCTGTCTGAGCAGCCTTCTCTTCCTCCTTCTTTTGTTGATTCAGAGCCATTTGCACAATTGCCGCATTGATTTCCTGGGTCTTTTGTGTGCGGCGAAGCTGTCGACGAAGTTTCCTCGATATTTCCACGTCCGACTCCTCTGAATCTTCTTCTGATTGTTCCCCCTCCTCATGCTCTTCTTCCTCCCCACTCTCCTCGTCCGATTCGCCTTCTGCAACGTGAGGAGGGGGTGGTGGTTGAGACTTCTGTTCTTCAAACTTCTTCACTAGCTGTGGAATTGGTTTAATTTTAGGGGTTTCCAAAACCACTGGTTGCATTTTGACAGCAGATGGAGGAGGGTGAGGAGGAACTAAAGCACCAACCTTTGCATCATTCGGGAAGGGTCCGTGTACAGCAATAGTGGAAATGCAGGGTCGTTCACAAAGATCATCTGAAGTGACTTCAAGAGGAGTTGTCTGGATTATAAGGGGTGTATGAACGGGATAAGGAGGTTCAGCTAGCGTCTCTATTACATCCACAATCTCTCCACTAGCCGGCCATAGAAAGCGTTGTTGAGGACTTCCAGTAGAATTCTGATGTTGAAGCTGTGTTGGACCAGAACGCATTCTACGAAGTGGAACACCTCGAGAAAGTGGCACCATAGCTGGAAGAAATTGCTGAACAGCAACTCGACGACCCCCTGAAAAGAAAGAGTCCCTTCTACTACTGCGTTGGCACACTGGACAAGCCTGCCCCGGAGGCAGTTGAAAGGGTTCAGTTTGAATTCCAATTTCACTAGTTTCTATTCGCTCTCGAGCAGCTTCAACTAAAGCTCGTTTCTCCTTCTCTCCAACCAACTGTAGTCGAAGAAGTTGATAATCCGAACCGACGTTGGCAAGCATATTGAGGAGACTTCCTAAGGCATTATTTGGATCCGAATTTCCACCAGCAAGAAGAAGTAGGCTCCTTTCATGATCTTGTTGCTCAACAGCCACCTTTGCAACAGCTGCTTCAAGTTTTCGAAAGAGGACAGAGTTCTCCATATCTGCTATTGATGTTCTATTATTATGTGAGTGTTGTTGTGATCGATTGCCTCCCCCCCCGTTTCTATCCGCAGGAGGAGAGTAAGAGGACTCACGAGAGGCGACAGAACCTCGGCGAGGTCCAACAAGACTTGTCTGGGGTCTAGGCGGGGGTCTAGACGCACTCATCTCCAAACATTCGAATCTAGATGGTGGAGGAAATGGTAAAAGAACCGAGGTAGGAGCAGCAGCAGCGGCTATCACTTCTCCTCCTTCCTCTTTTGGAAAATCAATCTCTTCTAGTAAATCTACCTCGTTAATCTCCGAGGAAACGGGTGAACTACTAGAAGAAGACAAGGAAGATGGAGATGAAGAAAGAGAGGGCTGTTCTTCAAATTTGGGAGGAGAAAATACGCCCACGGAATGCGAGTTGGTAGAAACAGCAAAAGTTTGCGCGATTAAGAAATTGGAAGTCGCGACACTAGAGACAAGAGGAAATGAGGAAGAGAGTAATTTCAAGGGAGAAGCGTAGGTGAGAGCTAGCCGAGGAATCTGACCCTCGACACAGACCGCGACGGATTTCGAAATGCGTCTAGATGATGAATGTACTGGTGGCGGCGGTGGAGAGGAGGAAGAAGCTGATTCCCAGTTGCCAGAGGAGTGACGCTTGGCAATGAAAGCCCTCCTAGGAGTGGGGATGGATCGATACGGGGGTACTACAGAGGAGGCTTCACCAGTGGAAGCACAGACAGGAGACCAGGAGGTAGTGAGTGAGTTGTGATTGTGTAGATTACTGGCAGAGGCCCGTGAACGGAGCCCTTGTGGGCTTGGAGAACTGGCTTTTTGACCCAGTTGTGTGGTGGCAGCAAGGCAAGAGCAACAAAAGAAGAGACGCCGTTTTGTTTAAGCCTGCGAGAGAGCCACGCGCAAACACACCCAGTGTAGTGTAGGGGAGTGAATAGACGACACTAACAACCGACACACATGCAGGCTGCTGCTGTTGCTGACCCGCACTGTAGCAGCAGCAATATTCTACTGTGCGAACGTGGGTGCAAAATGGGCAAATGCGACTGCTATCTGTCCAATCGATGCGCTGCGTTTTGCTTATTGATCGACGTGTGTGTGCGTGAACGCGTGTCTACACAGCAGCAAGGATGAACCGACTGGATTCAGGAGACACGCTATACCGGTTCACCTCTTCTTCTGTCAGTTGCCCAAACACAGATGCATCACCATGGCTCTCCATACAAATAACAACTTTAAAACCCCTTATAGATTTAGAATTTTCCCATCGATATTAACTTACAATAGAAAGAAATAATTTCATACAGATTTTCAACGGCTAAAATACATGCTTAAATGACAAAATTAAACATTAAACAACTAAATGATTGAGCAATGTTTGAATTTAAAAGTCAGCAGCAAGGTAGAACATAAATTTGCTGAACTTGGAAGCCTTGTTTTTAGCGAATAGTGATCATTAGCGATTACCTTCTAATTTCAGGAAATTAGTAGTCGAAAGCCTCCCCAATAGAAATTGTACTGGTGGCGTTTTCAAACCATTTGGTCAATTTAAAGTTCGCGCCAAAGACTTAGTGATGCAAGGGTTATATTTAGAAGAGAGCGAAGTCGGAATATTCTAGGTTAGTTTTTTAAGGAAATTTTTTACATCCCTATCCTTGAAACAATTATTTGAAATACTTAAGACCATTGAATTTAATTGGAGTATATTTTTAGAATGTCAAGGTATTCCATCGTTCTATTTGTAGATTTTTTAAAACAAAAGATAATATTTTAATAATATATCAGATACTGGAATAAAACGTAGGCGTGGATGTATACCAATTTCAGAGCCAACACCTTCTTTCCCTTCGCATAATAACGGCACGGGCACAAAGGTTTCAGAAAGGTAATTTAGAGATTAAGATAATCAGTTTGACAGGAAAATTACTGAATAATAAGGATCCAACACAAGATCATAGTAAAAATATTTATTTAAGTATGATTGAAAAAATAAATGAATAAATTACACAAAACTAGCATTCTCACTTTTTGACGCCGTTTCATAGCGTTTAGAGAGGACGTTTGCGAAGCAGATCCCCCTCTAGAGGTATCAGAGCTGTTGATGGCAATAACGGAGTCTGTCGAGTCTGAGGAATGGGACGAAAATCGTCTACGGTTCCTATGGTTACCACTGGCTTCCCTTTGCTTCCTGTTACAAAAGGAAAAGATCAAATCGATTAATTAATTACACACAGTTGTTAGCGTACTTTAGAAGAAGATGAAAAGAAATAAATGGAAGTAGACACCGAAATGCTAAAACGATCGGCTATAACAGAATAAGCCACAACCACCCATCGTCCCCTTAGAAGAACAGGTATGATTCCTCTTTCATTTATTCCTCACTAAATATTATTTATTAACTCGAGCCATTATTGTTAACTGATTATTAATACTATCCACAGTAATAAAAAACATTATATAATTTCTATTTTGGGAAAGCAACTGACATCGAATAATAGAAAGTCCAATAAATAATAAAGAAGAGAGGATCAAAAAAATGTAGAGAGCAACATCAAGATATCGAAGAGTCTTACTTCATTTAATTGTTATTTTTAGATTGCACGTTCCAAAAATCAAATTTCAAGATTCGTCTCCCGGATTATAGCAAATGCTTCTCTGCGATGATTAGTGCTCATAGATTGATATCATTTAATCAATTCATGCTTATTCTAATGGTTGAGAAGACAAATGACTTTATATGATATTTCGTAGCTTATAGTTGTAACATGTAGAGATGAGAACGTTTTTAAGTTAGCAGAGCTCAGTAAGCTGTGTTTACTCAAGGTGCACTGTTAACTCTACAGTGCCGACAGAATAAATACATCTAGTCTTTTGTTCCAGCTCCTTTGGGTACCTGGAACCCATAATTTAGCCATGATAAAGTGAGCTTCAGCAATACTAGGCTTTAGATTAGCATTAAAGATGCCTATTTGATGTATTTAAGACACTGATTAAAATTTCAAACCGATATAGGTACCAAATTCGGTGTGTTTACAGGGACCGCAATAACGGAAGTCACTTACTTCGTAGAAGGCTGATAGAACCTTTTTTTCTTTTGATTTCTGTCTAGTCTGGATGAATTGTGAATGGAGTTAGTAGAAGATGATGATGTCGTGGAATCTGCATTTCGACAGTTGTTTCTTGAATTTGAATAGGGTGATAAAGGTGTTCGATGATTACTCGATTCCTTCCGTTTTTGTTCAACTAGCGTGCCCTTTCGACGGATAGTTATACTAGACGGTACAGCCTCCGACTAAAGAACAAGAATTCTCGAAATGGAGTCCAGAGAATATATGTGTAAATATTACTGAAAAGGAGTTTAATTACATTATCAAGACCATTTAGATTACTCATACGATAATTATGAGAATTTGTAGAGGCTGATGAAATTTTGAGAATAGATCGAGGACGGATTCCATCAGTTGTGGAATCGGGATATTGACGACCAGAATTTGACTTGTTTATAGTTCTCAAAACGTCATCTCGATGACGATAGGAGCAATAACCATCTCCGTTTCGTTGGTTGTTTCTACAAGGGAAATCATCGATATCTATCAATTTACACAGACAGTGACTCAAGATCTCTCCATGAATATCCTGTTTATAACTGATATCCGTATTACCAACATGGGCAATAGTTCAAATAGGAGCTTTTAACGGGCCGAAAATACATAAATCAAAACCCAAAAGAAAGAAATGGGGTCCATCCAAAAAGTTTCGAGTTTGTTCCTTCTTATAACAAAAGATGGGAAAAAAAGGGAACAGGTTAAATGAAAAGATAGAGATATCGGTGGGCGAAGAACGGTGCATCTCATATTCGAATAAGCATCGAGAACGGTAGCCAATAGAAGTGAATCGACATGATAATTGACTCCGTCACAGCTAAGGTGTGAGATCATATGATATATCGACACGTTGAGTTAAATTACTTAATGATATTTCTCTTCTTCTCCCCCTTTCGATAGATTCATATTAGGAAGAACCGCCTATAGTAAGACAATAAAATGGCCGACCGTTTAAGATGACGACGAGAAAGAAGAGCTAAAATTCAACATCTTGACGACGGCCACCTCTTCCACTTTCAATATGAATGCCTCATTTTATGACTTCTGACTATGCTCAATGAATAACCTCTTTTAATATATCAGCGCAAATAAATTCCTACATGAACTTAAAAAACTTCCAAACTTCTCTCTTAAAAAGAAAAAATATTTAGTTCAGGATTCAACTCACTATTGCTTGAGTATACTTGGTCTTTAGAGAGTGGGGAAAAAACTTTTATGATCTTCTAGAGAGATTACCTAGGCCGTTGAAGGCTGTGCGAGATCTTTCGAGGAGTATTGTTGCTGTTAGCAGTCATACAAGAAGAAGAACGGGAGGAAGAAGAGAATGATGAAGAGAATGAAGAGGAGAGGGAGGAAATGGAAGAAGATCCCCGACGTCTTCTTTGAGGTGTGGTCTTCTTCGGTTGGTTGGTAGCTTTTGGCGAGAGCGTTGAGACCGTAGAAATAGTTCTTGAAGAAGCTGCTGAACTGGAGAAGTGCTGTGCAGGTGGCATACGGCAACGAGTGCGATTGGTTGATGAGTAAGCTGCAGGAAGCTTACGTTCAAACGACTAAAATTATTAACTCATTTTATAATAAATTGAAAAAGAAAACTGCTAGCCACATTATACTTACTGGTTGAAAAGTACTCTGAGTATGAATAGAGAGAGTTTAGATAGACTTAAATAAGGGTGCAATCTTGAGAAAATGCCAAGAAAATTGCTTTATATTAGTAACAGTTCGATTAATTGAAAAGGTACAATTGAGTAACCGCTGGTTGCATGTATGTGTGTGTGTGCGCTATAATGACATGAGAAAATGGGTTACATTTGATAGAATAAAAGTTATTTTAATACTGTCCATGTTGTATTTGAATGACTGCTGACTCGCTAAAGCTTCACTAGGAATTCTTCTGTAATAATAGAGCTTAAAGTTGTGAAGTTTGTTGATACATATTTCTCCCCTTAATGATATAACTATCAGTTACACTTCCAGTTACGGCTACATGAGAGGATGAAAACCCTTTTAATAAATCTACCTTCCCGATTCAGTAAAAGATTTTTAGATAAAATGGAATATTTCTATCCAAAAAAGAAATCAAAGTAACAATTTTATTTTTTGTTAAAATATACTAAAATAGTGGATCAGTACTCGGCACAATGTGGTGAATATAGAAAGTTTTGCTGAATCACATGCAAATTATTTAATTGGAAGAGTTGTGGTTGTTTTAGAAGATAATAAGATTATAAAATAAAAAAAGTGCCGGATGTATCAAGGTCAAGAATGGATTTAAGACGGGTATATAAAAAGTAATTGGTATAAAAGCTGGGAATCATTGATATGATTCGTACTGATTGTAAAACTTAGCCCAGACAAACCAACAGCTCTGCAATTATAAATGTGGGAGTAGCACTATCACCCTATCTTAGTGAAGAAGTGACTTGTGAAGTATGTGCCAACAAATGCAATGAACATAAACAGTCAACCATGCAAATCGACATTCTTTACCACTGTATCTCCAGGAGAGTGCGAATGTTCGCCTATCCGAAATCTTACATGAAATCTTACGACCAAAGAGTACCAGTCGTAAATCATACCCTTGAGAATTCCATATTTTTGAAGATCGAAATCTGACGAAAATATCAAAAGGTACCGTCTAGTTTTCCTTTTCAAATAATATAGGCAACATAAAAACTTCACGCCCATATCCAAATGGCCAGATTTCCGCCAATTTTCATGACTAAAAGAGGATAAGGATACTTACCATATCAAAAGACGTTTTCCGTCTATTTCTTGTCTGTATTGAAGAGGAAGAATGGTGCCTCTGCTTACGTCTCCTTCTGGAAGATGATTCTGATGAACTCAGAGACCGACGATTGGACTTTTTGTCGAGTTTGTTGTTGTCCTGACTCCAGCTGTCACTGCTGACCGAATCGAATCGATTATTGGCGGGCGAAGGATTCCAAGGTCGCCTGAAATAGGAAAATTACGAGAGGAGACTAGAAATCCTCATCTCCTACCAGTCTAACGACAGAGAGTGAAAAGTGGGCGAACTCTCTTGGCGCAATGATATCCTAGAAGACTAAAACCACTGCTAGCAAAAACTACCCTTACCAAATGATGATTGAATAAATCAAATTGAAGCGAATTCAACGACTAATACAATTACTCATTTTAACGACGGTTAATAAACACACAAAAATCAAATTATTCCCCTGAAGTGTTGGAGGAGAAAGCGAAACGCAACGGCAGTCGAATGAGGAAATTATCAGATCATTGCTTACTGACCTCTATATTAACCTTAGTAGTAATGATTAACATTAAGTTAGTTGGAAAAAATTCTTTGAGGGAATTGTTTTGCCAAATAGCGAAAACTAATAATCTCATCGATGAGGTGGATCGCATGGAATGAAAAAATTCTTATAGCAACAAGAGATAGTCCATTTCTTCGTATAACTAATGTTCCTTCGTGAAAGGGACTATTATAAAGAAACACGCTTCATTTTTAATCGAAACAAATTGACATGTTCATTGAAAAAATGTGATCAAATGACATTCGTATAACTTCCTCCCACCTCCCATAACCCCCCATAAATAACCTATTTAATTCAAAGAAAGAGATCGAAAATAGCTTATTATAGAGATAGTGTTACATATAAGAAAATAATATTTTCCCAAAATAACTCTTATATGTAAGGTTCTTTATTTTCCACCTTCTGATTTTTGCTTCTTTTAATTCCCTTTCATTCGAACGAATTTACTTACATTGTGGTTGTAAATGGCGGATAATATAAATCAACTTATCGATACGAAGTCTTATTCTGATGTGGTGGTTTGGGTCGTTTTGTGGCGTATTTTTGTCGGGTGGTATTTGTAACTAATACACTGTCTCAGGGACTCTAAGAGCCGGTGCGTCATCCTACAGAAATGGGCAGATTAAAGCAATTTGGCGACACAGTTATCGAATTACTCGGGTATGGAAGCCCGGTTCTCTTCAATCATGAGAAATACCTCTACCCAGATGAATTTCTCAACGTCGACAAAGGATAATAATCCTCTTACAGATGAGACCCTTGCAGCACGTTATACTCAATACCGTGATATTAATAAGAAGCATGACAGATCTCTTCCACGCCACCTGAATTAACAGAAGCGACCACTACCTGCGTTCGTCCTATCTTTAACCGATGGATCCTGCTGACTTAATTTATCTAAAGATGATTTGTAAGTTACGTTCGGTTGTTGATAACAACATTTCTCTCTTCAACTTGATCATACGTGAAGGTGAAATTTTTCACCATTACGTAAATATCGTTAACCGACTTCGTACTAGTTTTCCGATTTAGTTCTCTCAAAGAAAACCAATTCAGATGCCTCGTTTTCATTTTTGATCTCCGATCTCCTTGACCTGCTGAGATCCGACTCAGACTTCTGTCCCTCTCAGACAAGAAACCCGATGTCAAGAAGTCTCATCGCGGACCTGAATCTGCTGCAGGGCTGTTAATCGCGAGTGCTCAACCCGGAAGGGCTTGAAAATGTCTGAGCGGATTTACTCCCCATCCAAAGAATATCAGAAGCAGTCGCTTCCAAGATTCTGATTTTGCGGAGAACGTCGTTATAATCGAGACTGCCCTATCAAAGATGTAACTGTCAAAACTGCAACGAAAATGGTCACAAAGAAGGTTTCTACCGAGAATCTTCTACGAACGGTAATGAGGCAGAGCTACAGCACGTTAATACAGGTAAATATTAATTCTGGAAAATACTTTAACCTATGCATTAATGGTATACCATTTGAGCTCCAGATTGACACTGGCCTCGATATCTAATGCTGTGCAACTCTACATATTGATGCGATGCGAAGCTACATTCCTGGAGAAGACGATCTTCGAAGAGTGCTATGTTACAGATCGAAAAACCAACCCTGTTGGTCCTGACTGGATCGATGAGCTCAACCTTATCCAGTTCTCAGACGAAAACGAAACCTGCCAGACACCTGCTCTGGGACTTTCGAATGCGGAAAATCTTATGAGAGGATGCGACCGGTGTCTACATGTTACCGAAATCTCTCATCTTTCTTTTCCTATTCAGTCGCAGAAACCAGATTCTCTCAGAACTCAATCCTAATTTACCACTCCAGACCCACTAAAGGCGCGACATGCATTACGATAATAAATTCACATTCGAAAGGGTCCGATGTTATTCTTTTTTTCGCTGACAGCAAACAAATTAGCCATTATCTATCCTCAATGAACTCGTGGTGTAGTAGAAACGTTACAGGCCCGAGTACACAGTCTAATTCTGCATAATGCTAAATTTTGCTCTTATCAATCGATTATTCAGCAAAGAAGACCTCTCCCCGTGTTAGGACAATCCGTCCCCCATAGTAGAATTTAGAGGTGAAGAGTTGGGAACAGCGTGTGAAGAGATTTTGCTATCGGAATAATTTTATGACCCGAGGGGCGCATATGGTGTGGGCGATCTTGTGCATGCCCTCAACCATGATTTAAATCGCCAATAGACAGTCGCCATAATCACCAAGCCACATGGCGGCGAATTGTGAAAGACATCATTTTTTAAATAGTCTTTGTACCGTTAATTTTTTGTGTTCGCTATCTTACAGGTCTCTAGCTCTCGAACGGCCTGTGATCCGTCGATCTAGTGCAATGACGCAATAGAAAGGATCAAGATATTATTCCTTATTTATTATCAGGACCCAATGGCAGTTTTGTCGTCCTGCGGTTGATCTAGCGATAAAGACAGACGGGTGATCAAATCTATGAACAGGAGCGTTACTTATACGAAAATACTATTTTCCCTAAAATGATTCTTATATGTAAGATTCTTTATTTTCCACCTTTAAATTCCAGCCTCTTTTAATTCCCTTTTATTTGAACGAATTCATTTACATTACGGTTGTAAACGGCGCATAATATAAATCGACCTATCGATACGAAAACGTGCGTCTTGTGTTGATATAGTGGGTTGGGTCGTTTTGTATTGCGGTGTCGGCGGGTCGCGTTTGTAATTAGTGCAACGTCTTAGAGAATCTAAGAGTCGGTTACGGTATCCTACAGAAAAGAGCAAATTGTAAGGAGTAGACTCACCTGTTAATTCTCATCAATAATCCAAAATTCAATCACTTGTTATTTATGAAAAAGTAAAAACGCGAACCGATGTGAAGTAAACACTGAAACCGTAATTACTGAAATGCGTATTTGTCAATTCATAATTAATTTATCAAAATTTAATTCACTAAGATGATGACACAATATACGAAATTATAATGGGAGTTGATATCCCCAATATTTTGGAGATATATTGGCAGAAAGGCTTTAGGCATATATTTTCCGAACAATAGCTCTAAGATTTTCTTCAAAAGCCTACGTTAATAAAATTAATGCGCTTCACACATTATTCAATTAGAGAACAATTCTAGTTACTTTCCTGACCTATTTCAAATTCAAAACTGCTTTGAACAAGAAACTGAAACAAAAAACACCATTGCAGAGCCATTAGAGTAAACTAGACTACAATAAGCAAGACTGAAATGAAGTAAATTATCTCTCGATTCAAATCTCCAACTGAAATACTTTATTCTTCATTGCAAATGGTGTCCAAATCTGCGCACACCGTCGCTTAAAATGCACTGATACTTTGTAATAAAATTAGCGTCAGGGCTGTAAAATGCAGCCGATGATCTTTAAACCGTAACCTAAATACTGGTTTCTGAAATGAATTTATTATATAATAAGGAGACTTACAGTCGGATCATATACACATATACACGTAAAGGAATTTCCTTCGCCTTTCTGATATCGCAAATCGATAGGAAGAAGGGAAGATGATGACTAATCTGGCTCCCCTCCTACCTCCCCATCTTAACCATTGCTGCATACTACGTACAAATGTCAACTAGACAAAGTCGACACAGAGGCACACACACAAACGCAGCACCAAAAATGACGTCAGTCACTATACCCGCGTACACATGTATGCACATTTGGGCTAGAAATGCATAGGCTAGGTAAATGAAAGAAATTGGCGTTAATCGGTAGTGTAAATGGTGGAGTTATGATACTTCGTGAAAATGAAAGAAGAAGGAATGCCCACCTTCAAACGAACAGATTTTATCACAAAAATAAATCTTCCATCAGAAATTGAACCCACTTTAGAGAAAAATAGAAAGTGGATATCGCCTTTAGAGTGCTGAATCGCACACAAAACAGATCTTTTCAAATTAACTGAAAATAGGCCAAATTTGAATTCCTAGCTAATAAATAAAATAGAAAAGCTGATCTTGTAAAGTGGAGGTAAACCTGGATGAATCACTCCTAATTAATAAAAGCGACTGTATCTTCAGGTAAAGGTAAATTATTTAACTGAGAATATACAAACGGAAAATAATGTCGTATAAGAAAATACTACATTTTTGCCCAAATTTTCTTAACGGCCACAACCACAGGAAAATAGAAGGGAAAAATAGAGAAAAGAGGGACTATTTAAAAATTGCTAAGACCAACAAGGTCGGACTGTGACTTGTATAAATAATAAATAATGTGTTATTGATTATTGGAAGAGTAAATTAAAGACGGTTTTAAAATAAGAAATCAGTAACTGTAAATAAGTCTATGACAGGCGTTTATGACCACGTAACAGCTCATTAACTTTTCCTTAAGATGTTCATCGATCGATTCTGGCCATCAACAAATCCGCAATTGGTATCTCAGTTTTTTTGTTTTTTCTAAAAATAAAAGTATTTCCGCCACAGCCCATACCCCCTTCCTATCTTGCTTGTGGCGGGGTAGAAAAACAAAAGCTTGGTAAGTTTCTCTTTCCTAGGTTGATGAATTTTAAGTTATAACATAATAGCAACAAATACCACCGAATGGGGAATCCGAACCTCAGAAGTTGGAAGATGTATAAGATTATGGGATGATGATAGTAGTAGTCCGAATCGGGAATGATTCAGCACAACTGCAACCAGAGAGGTAGAAAAAGAACGTACCCTGCACCCACATGATCACGACGAAACTGCACAAGATCCCCTAACACCCACTGCATGTGCTGAATCACACATTGCAATTCATGAAATGCCAAAAATAGCAATTGGCATTTCTTCTTTAAGAAGAGTGAAGTGCAATGCTAAAGTAAACAAAATGCTCGTTTATGGGAATACAATGATTTCTTTCTCCTCGTTATTCTTCCAACACTTAATAGATCACCTTGAAAAAGATTGCCCTCATGATTTCGCTGTAGTACTAAGTGCTACGTGATTTCTTGCATTATTCATTGCAATTTTCAACAGATTATTGCTCCCGTCCGACAATTATTGAGGGATTGACTCACTTGCGCTCCGATTCATTTATCGATGTCTTTTCGCAGTTAGGTTAAAATAAACCTACTCTTCCTCTTCCAAATAGCCTATCCGTCTCAGATGATTATTTAGTGGAATAAAAGCGCAAATTTAAAAACTCAAATAAATAAATTAAATTAAATTATATAACAAATAAATATTGGAATTGTACATAAAACTAACGGTCTAAAACGAAATTTTTAAGAAAATTGAGTGGGTAGTTGTAAAATTGATACTGGTGTCTGGATCAGGAACAATGTGATATGCAAATAAATGGTTGTTGAATAAGCAAAAAAGTTGAAACTGGCTAATTCAGAGGCAACAACAATAAAGAAAAGTAATAGAAGTAAATAGAGTTTGAGTTAAGGGTATTTATACGAATACACATAAAACAAGTTAAATAACTCTGACAAGTGGTGCTTCGCCTATCAGGGTGCAGAGAATGTCATCTCAATATTTGTATTCACCAAATCAGGACAATAAAATATTCGCAAATGAATAATTAGGAAAAGTGGCACTGATTCTACCCAGACAGCATTTTACTAATATATGTATAAGATTCTAAAGAAGTCTAACCTCCACATTCGTATTTACTTCTTCATTTTACTTCCTTTTATATTCTCCAAACCTTATGAAAGAAAGAACTTCCATAACACATTTTTTGCAAAGAGGAGGCATAATCTATGGTTATAAAATATCAATTCAGCAACTCTAGTATTCCCCATTTCGATTAGGTTATGGCCAGCGATGACCATCGAGACACGACTTGGCGGTCGTGGACATTACTACGACACCTGTGCGTGCTATTTTAAAAAACGGAGTTGAAAGAAAATGCTAAAAGCATGCATTTAGTGATAAAGCAGGATAAAAAAATCAAATGCCTTTTAAAGAAAATTCGTTAACTGGCATTCTACTGAAAATACTTTGGCAATGAGCTTCTTAATAGTTTGACACCCTACAGAGACCGTAACTCGAAGAAAACTTTGAATGGGTTCTGAAATTAAGTGAATTTTCTAACTGTACACTAACCGAAATTTTGCGTCTGAGAAGTTTAAAAAGTATAATACTCACTCAAATATGAACACATTTCTCGAACGGAGCAATTAAAAGTACGTTGACCAACGGAAGAACAGAATAACGGGAAACAAGTACATGACATTAGTGAAGAGAAAATTTAATTTTTCCATAGAAGACATAAATTGGCCAACTAGTCAGGTCACAATATCAAAATTGGGACAATCGTGCCCCCAAAAGGGGCTACAACAGTCCAGCCTACTGCGGCATTTACGTGAAAAGATGTTTATTGGGCAATAGAAAAGTGAGGGAAATTGTCTATACGTTAATGCTACAGCGAAACCATTAGACAGATAGGAAATGGTGATGCAACGTCAATAGACATAAAGCTGAACTACTGACGTACGAACTTCATAGATTTCTATGCCTCCGCTTATCTCTTTCCATATAATTTGGATTGCTTGAATTTGGTGCCAGTTCCTCTACCAAATTACTACCTGTCACAAAAAGGAGCACTCGACATTTCTGTAAGAATATACAGGGAGCATTTTACCTTCAGAAGTAGAAAACTCTTTATAACAGCAAAAGAACATCACCTAACTCCTTCTCCTTAGATAATCACGAGATTATTGACAGTTTCGAACTCCGAAAATAGCGACTTAAAACCATCTAAGTAGAGATAGGAAATAAGTGCAATAAACATGACAAAGGGCACACAATTTTGTTGCTAAAATAAGTAAAGAGCGCTTACATATAACAAGATAGAAAAAATAGATCAAAAGGACGTATTTATAGAAAAAGAGAAGTGTCGCGGCACTAGGCACTTATATATTTGTAAGATAAATAATGATGATAGTGTAATGTTGAACCACTCCAAATGGTTGCAAAGAGATAAGGATAAATATTCAGGTCCTGACATAAATAAACAGATAAATCAAAGAAGGGACTTGATCTTCAACAACAATTACCGACTAAATGGCTACTTTTAAAAGAATGTATAGATGAGGAAATTAACGATAGATAGAATATAGTGTTTTCGAAGCCCAAAGCAGAATTCGTAAAATTGTGTGAAAGGAAATCGCTCCTCAGACATGGAATATTGCTCTTCTGTGACTGCACATAAGAGTGAAGTTTCATTGTTACTAATCGGGTAACCGATCAAGCCCATAACCACACAAGTAGAGTTGTACTTTCTAAACAAAGTAAGGAGAATCTATCATTTAGACTACAAATTTTCCATCCTGTTCCTTCCGTGTCTGAGAGGAGAGTCTATATCTAAGTAGGAAAATACGTATTAACAGCAGTTTTAATTATAGAGGACTGAGAAACCGAAGTTCCTTTTAAAAACAAAGAAATTCCTCGCTCAATTAAGGTTTCATCATCAAACCACCACCTCCAAGTTAAAATCCCGAAATACACTTCGATGTGGACATGGAAATCTGACAGATCAGTGAAAAAGGTTAAACAAAGAAGTACAACGACGTTCGTATTTCCACAAACAAGTGAGAGCACAGTTTTTCCGAACAGGCTATAAAAATAGTTTGAAATAGGTAAAGAAGAAAAAGGGCTAACATTCTACGATGTTTCAGGTTAGCTAATCAAGCTCTTCCTTTTAGTCTGAAAGTACCCAAGGTTTGACAGTAATTGCTAACCAAGTCCTTAAACATTACGTTACTATTATTTGTCAGGGCTCCAGCATTCACTTAAGGTATTTCTGACCACAATCCTGAAACCAAGAGCGATGATAATTTTGACTTAAAACTTTTGAGGGGAAACATATCCGGAATGTAAGAGGGCGGATGGATAACTTAACCAATGAATAAAAAATGGCGAAAATGCGAACAAATGCTCTTCCGTCTTAGTTGAATAATGAAAATCCCAAACAGTGAAGAAATAACTCTCTTATCCCTCTTTCTGGAATTAATACCTTATTGAATCAGTAAAATGTGTACAGGTATATTAAAATATAAACGATTAGTAACAATGCGGATATGAATCGAAATATCTACATGTAACTATTTACATAACAAATAAGTTCAAATTAACGAAAATCCAAATTGTACATGAAAAATAACTGCTTATTAACAAAGTATCATAGTACCATACGATTTGCCAGGTAAGGATTCAAAGAAAGTGTATCAGAAGTCAATTAAATGAGAAACAAGCAGAAATCTGTCAAATTTCGAAGAGCCTCCATATCGCTAGAAAGTTAGTGGTCCCAAGATTGAGACTCGCAAGTGCAAATCTATTGAATATAACGGAGACAGAATGTACGTTTTACAACCACGATGCCTTTTCTCAATCTTAAATAAATACGAGGAAGTAGATTGGAAATTATGGCCGCTAACCGAGTGATATGCATTTTTCAAAAATAGAAAATTCGAAATTTGTATTGCATACAGTTAGCGAAAAAATGCAAATCACAAGAACAGGTCTTGGAATACCATTCTCTTATTACATACCCCAAGAAAACAATTTTCTAATCGGACCATTACTACATAGAGGTACTCATAATAGTGGTTACTTAAATAAAACAAAAAAAATAAACTTAAACGAAAACTAAGTGATCAAAGACACTCAGTATTCTTCAGAAATTTTAAACCCACATACGTTTAACTTCACCATTTCATCCTTATAATTTTTCCTTAAATGAGGAAATGTAGGAGGTATCCGACTTGGAAAAGCCCTCGCTATTATACAATGTAGTTGGTTATTTCACCGATTGATATCTTATTCGCGATCTCAAACCTGGCACAGGTATAATTTCAACCAGTCCATCGATCATAGCCTTTTACACTCATCAAGGGGAAAAGGTAGAAGCCACTTCACTTAAAAACCTTCACCGCATCACTCATTTACTGACCCGTACTATCTAGAGTGGTTGGTTGTTCCACTCGATAGATGTGTACGGATGAGTATCCCATCAATGACCACGTACACGTACGTACAGTTACGTCTTTCATCATTAAAGAAACGGTGATGATAGTTAGGGGAAATAAATTCCAATTTTTGCCATTGCAATCTATAAAGGGGGTGAGAGAGGGCAGACTTACATGAAGGACTTGAGTTTCCGCCAAAGCCGACGAGATGCATTAATTGCAATCATTTTGACGTTGACACCGATGCCACCATCAAATACTGCTACTGCAGACTAAATACTCAGTCAGGGAGCAATCACAGCATTAAATATCAATACACATGCGCAAACACAGTATTGAGGCGTTGTCACATAAACGAAAATTCTAAATGACATTGAGCACATGGGAGGCTGCTCAAAATACACCCTAGGAAAAAGGTCCGTTTAGAGAGATAAATGGATAAATGGAGCGAAAAGAGAGGCAATTTTAAGACATCAACACCCACAAAAGTAGATTTTATAGGTGTTGACATTGCTATTGATATATGGTGAGTTGTATGAGCAGAGTCAGATTATACACAGAATACTTTTGAGTAGAATTTGTGGGATTTAAATATGTTGTCAATTTCTAGCTGGGGGAAGAAGGGAATACACCAAAGAAAAACTTTATTTAATGATCAGACGCTGTTGAATAGGAAATATTTAACAACACATTTTGAGGTGCCAAATCATTATACTCATTAGATAAAAATATTCAGTTAAAATTTATAGAGATATTCATACCTATTGAAAATGAACTTTTGTAATTTGAACTAATCAACCCTGTAATGCTTTGTTAACCTTAGGAAGAGAGAGGCACATTTGTCTTATACATCTAATAGAACGTTGGAAACAAACCCCAAAACCACAGGTTTTGTTTTGCCGCAGGGTTGAGAAATTGCATAAAGGTGGTCTTTAAGTTGCCCATCATCTTTATCAATATGCAGGCGCACGCTGCTCCTAACAATTGACAGGTATTCGAAACAAAAACTGTTATCGGTGTGGTAGTACTTTGACCTTCAAACATCAAATAACATGAAGACGACCTGTATCTATATAAGTAGTCTCCCTTGGACTGATAAAATATCTTTTATTCATAATGGGAATATTGGCAAAGCTTGTATAATTCAAGTCCTACTTTAGAAACAGAAACCAAATTGAAAAATTTCATATCTGATCAGCAGTATTCGAAGTGCAAAACTGTCTTGAATATAACGGAAATAGTTCCCGGTGACTTATCATGTGTTTGTGCGCCCTCGAAAAAGTCACTGATCGAGTGGGAACAAAGTCTGTAAGGTAATGTGGCAGATTATTTCGAAAAAAGAACAATTTATTAAAATTACTCCCATTTCAAATGGAACAGATTATAAATCTAATTAGAGCTTGAATGTGAGCTGAAAATAAAGTAAAAGTGCAAATTCTCATGAGAAAAAGCCCCACACAATACCTAAATGAAGTGACAATGAGAACACGATAGGCGAAGAAAGCAATCGCTATATTTGTCAAATAAGTGCCAAGAACGAATGGAAATTTCATATCCATGGTTTGATTACCCTATAATTAATAAGCCTGCAAAAGAGCAATCAAACAGGGGAGGGGTGGTTAAAAGTGCTCTGTTTGGGGAAATAATAACGCCAAACGGAATTACACTTGTCCCGTTTGACGTCATACTAGTAACAATCTTTTTCGACGTAGTGTACGTGATAGGCGCAGACAAGGTTACATGATGTGTAGTAAACAATCCCATTAGTCAAACTTCTCAACGTCGCACAGCGTTCCGGTGAAGTAGAGACGATATTAGGAAGTTTATTATTTATTATTTAGTATTTATACGCCTAAGCCAGTAACTAATAAGGAAAGATTTCAGAATTAGTTAAAAAATAATAGTTTAAATACTCATCCTATTTGAATTTCCTAATTCCTCTTTAGGGTAATTAGATCAGATGGACACTATTTTCTACTGGTCGACAAGCTCTGAATATCGTGGATACAAGCTCATCCACGAACATGGGAGTCAAATTATGGGATTTAAACATTACAAGGTGAACATGAAGAAGTCAATGTTTTCACCATTAAACCAAAGTTAGACTTGATGCCTTGATTGAAGTGATCTATTAAATTCCAATTTTCCACATGAAGCTTAAATAAGTATAACTATATAAATTTATATGCGCCAAACTCGATAAGTTATGAAATCTAAAAACATGTGGTTAGCAAAATCAAATAGACGTTTTTTTACAAAAGTTAACATAGGCCATGTTATCACAAAATATTACGTTTATAACTTTCACATGGAGAATTTTTTCGGTGAGAATCAAAAATCCGCCTAAAATTTTTTTAACATAAAATTTTACTTCAGTGCCGTCAAATTTTTAATACTTAAGAAGGGACTGTGACCCTTTTTAAGGACAAACTCTCCCCAAAATTAGCTTAAACCAAATCGGTTTTGGATACATTGGAAGGTCATTCCCACTTAATAAAAAATCCTCAGTGTTCTTGCTTACTTCAAAAGGATTTTCTAAATTGGAGTCCTTTAGTTCAAATGCCTTAAGCAAGCTATTCATTTAAAATCAATCGAATATGATTAACTATGTTAAATGGCTGATAGGACGACGGCAAAACGGAGGGTCATAGCAGTAGTCTCGGGATAATCCGTTACCAAAGGTTGTCTCAAGGTCGCTCATCAACCCTATCAAGACGGAAGCGCACATCGCCCCTGATAGCTTGGCATCACACCCGTCTTGTCCTCTTAGTTTTGAGTTTGAGTTAATTGTAGTTTAGGAATATTAAGTGGGTCGATATAACATGACATCAGAACTAGATCTTCTAGAGGGGTACTGAAGATTAGAAGTAACATACTCAACACAAATGGGTTACCGAGAAATCAATGAGGCAATCGGAACAATCAAATTCTCACATATCTCCCTATATACACTCCAAAAATAGCAAAACAACCTATCAGTACATTTTAAGTGTAATGTCTTGTCATATACACACCTATTTATCAATAAAGATATCACACAGTATTCAGTTCGGAGAAGCCTATGAATAGGTGTAGCTGAGAGGAAACGGTTGGCGAAAGGGGTAAAGATATTCCGTATATGGGATTCGAAATTTTTCCTTCCCTTCTCAGCTTGGAACAATACATGCTACTGGCTTTACAAAAGATTTTTTGAGGAGATTGGCATTAAACTGATATCAAGGTTGTGTGTAACAATGTAATATGTGAAGTTTTAACAGCCCATGACTTCTATAAGACTTAAACCAATCGGGAATTGTTGACCGTTGTGACTGAAAAAACATTTATTACATCGATAGTGTAAGAGAATTGCCTTCTGTTTTGCGAACATGTGCACACAGTTGGGAGCTTTATGCAACACCATTTTTGATGTTTAATGCTTATTAACAGTTTTTCAATCATAATACCGATTTAAGTCATTTTTCTTTCATTGAGTGAGAAGGTAAAATAATCGTCTACGATATTCAGCAAATTACAGTTCTAATATAACAAAGATAGCAATGACTTTATATAAGCATTCTTTCTATTTCTCCTTGGTACCTGATAACTCAAAAGAAGCTTTAGAGTAAGGTCACTTTTCATATCAATCCAAAGGCGGAGTCATCTTTACTAAAGCTTGATTCTAGGCTATTCCAGAGAGATCCGCTGAGCTAGATCTTCACGTGTTGTGGCTCAGCGAGAGCGTAATCCCAAGACCAGACTCCAAAACTAGTTCTAGCATGTTCAAAAAGGAAACGAAAATGCACATCTGGAATTAAAAAACTTAACGATTAGGCTAGCAGTATTCACATGGCTACACAACTATTAGTTGGTATAAAACGAAATTGTTACTTAACAAAAAAAAACAAATGAACCTATTGATATTATGCATTCAATCTCTGGAATTTTGGATTTAACCACTCATCTCGGGTTGCAGAAGAGATGACTTGCAGACGTCTTAACATTCTTCCCCAACACTACACAACCCTGCATATTCACAAGGGTCCCATTAAATCAGGCGAAACATCGATCAAGAGGGAAGGGGGCAGATAGTGGTAGTAGAGAAAACACTAAAGACGTATGTGAACACAACTACATTGCAATCCCATTGGTTAGCCCGCCAGCACACGCGCACAAATCGTACATCAAATGGCTAAATTTATCGTCGAACGTGCAAAAGGGAAAAGCGCGTTACAGCATGTGTTTGAATACATAGATAAAGAACCAGAACTTTTGTCATGCAATTATGTGGAGAATCTTGACATGATTCTTTTCGAATTCTATCCCACACTTCTTATGCGTACCAAGTGCAATTTAATTGGATGAATCACGTCAAGGTCACAGCGCAATTAGTTACTATTGCATGGGTAGGGTGGGTTAGTGTACAAAGCAGGAACTAACAGCCTTAAGGAGTACTGACATGTTGGACCAAATTGGAGGATAACGATTGTTTAAGATACCATCAATGATGTTTCGACAGTTAACTTTAATTAAAATTCGAATATCGATATAAAAATTCAATAGCTAATGCTAGACACAATGAAAGCGCGATTGAATTTTGACATCAAAAATTAAATCATTTTAGCTTGTGAATTCTTCGAACATGATTTCAGGATCGTTAATTGCCTTTCAACTAATTTGCAAGTATACACACTTCTTTTATATAACGAATAATACGATAGATTTTTGTCATTTGGCGTTTTTGCTGCCTACTTTTAAAGAAAATTGAGAAAAATCAGGAATAACTTTTGGTTAAGTTTAACCGAAATGACACATATGAACCGAGCTGTTTTTTCTTCCTCTTCATCTTACCTTTTAAAGTTCCTTAACTTCGTTTAGCAAGTAAGGCTTATATTCCCTTCAGCGGAGCGGCAAAAATTTAACTGTAGAATCACAGATAATTTCAGACGAAGGGAAGGAAGAAAATGATATAAAGGGTACAATAGTAGTTCCAGCTTTACTTCTTTTTTTGTACTAGAATTAGAACCACCTGAGATTTCGAAGAAAAAGAAACTCATTAAAAACACCATATATCATTTTTTAAACCAAATCAAGATGTAGAGCAAAGTATGCTATCTAGCAAAAAAAATTACTGAAACTAATCTTGGATGTGGGAAGACACTAAGCAGCATTTTATCTAGAATTAATTTACATTCGGTTAAGTGACATCAGGTTTGGCAAACCGATATTCCATCACTGATTTTATGCTTTGAAAGGCGAAATATCAAGTTCCAGAATGTTCAAAGCTCTTTGCTATATTGAAAAGAAAACTTGGCAATCCACATGAAAAAGTGATTGACATTGGACAATTTCAGGTGTCAGCCGCACCTCAAATAAGTGATTTAGTTTCGTTTATTTTTCGACTTAAGATAGCACGCAATCCATAATAAGAATTTAATACTTTTCTAAAATGACAGCATTCTCTGTATAGGCATTTCAGCGATGATTTTTACAGAAGCTGAACAAGGCATTCAATAAAAGCTCTACTTGTAGTAGTTATAGTATAAGCTGGACTATCCAATGAACAAATTAAAGCTTCTGAGAGAGAATGGGGTTTAGAGAGATTGAGTATTATTAAAAACCATTTCCCGTAATTTTAAATTAAAGTTTTGGTTATAAACAAACATTTTTATCTTTAACTATTGATAATTAAGTCCAGAATTTAAAGTTTTCTATGGGATTGTTTGACTATACTTCTCTTCCACACTTTCTAGGAATAATTTAAGTAAAAATTGAAAATGCTCCTCAACTCAAATGCTTATTAAACAATTAATTGCCTTTCACATGAATGTTATTCAAACGCATTTTACTATAAACAGATAGGCGCCACCAGCTAATCTTTAAGAAAAGAGAAATTACTGGTACACTTTCTCACATCGAAAAGGATATTATAATTAGTTCAGGGGAACGCAAATTGGAAAATAGGAATGAAGTCGATTCCAAATGATTGATAACCAAAAAAATTTCTTATTCAGAATTCTTTAAACTATGTTCCAGTATTTCGAAAAAGTTAATTTCCTTTCTTCGAGATTAACGTAATAGCTGTCAAGACAGTAGCATTTATCTCTACTTAATTCACAACGTTTGATGTGATAATACTCAGATCAGAAGACAACTCACCTTCTAGCCCCATAATCGTCAGCATCACGAAGACGATTCCTAGAGCGTCTGTCAAAAACCGGAGGTTGAACAGGTGAATACTTTGAAAAGGATAGTGTCTTTTGAATACCGCGACGACTTCCACGGTGCGAGGAAGACCTGATTCGAGAGGAAAAGAATGTCTCCAATTGTTGAATCAGAAACTGAGTCGTTCCCAAAGAAGGACATTCCAGGGACCTGAAAATCATCACTCAATATACTTTCTTTATTAAAGAACCCCCAAATTGAAAATAGACAATAATCACTCTGCTAAGTGGATTCTACTAAATCCAGTTTACGACTTTTGAAGGATTCTTTTAAGTAAGTAACAATAGGATAAAGTAGCCATCTTGTGAAGTGAAATCGATTCCTCTATTTAAATAGTTCAAATCAACCTTGCTCTGTGGGAAGAAAGAAACGATATTTTCTGTTGATCAAATTAAGATCATTCCATTCAGAGCAGAGAAAAACGCATTGATAAATAAAATATAAGGAAGAAAATTAGAATATTTCAATTGAAGGTATACCATTTGAAAGAAAAGAAAAAGAGAAAGCGATGATTTGAAAGTATGCTATAGCTCGGGTAGGAAAGGCAACAGTTTAGCGAATTTACTCCATTCCACCTTAGTGATTACTATGCCCTCAGTAAATTCTTATAAATTGTAACTTTTAGCTCGTATTGTCTAACCATTCTACAGATATGAAGATGAGAAGAGCATAAACATCCAAGCTTATGCAATTCCAGATGTAGGCAATCAAACTAATTAGAACTGGTAGCATCTACTTTCCTAGGCAAAGTAAGAATACATAAATGTTCGATTCTCAAGATTTTACTGCAAAATATGTCCATTTAGAATAGAGATCGTATACAGTATGCAATTCGGACAAATAAATGTATAGCTATAGCTGCGAAAAGTAGTTTAGGAAAAGGGTAAAACGAGGTTTTAACTTCTTCACTCCTCAGCTAGGGGAAAATGCGTGTTATCGCCTTTTTTAAAAAGATCATTTGAAGAAACTTCCATTGTAACTGATGACAAATTGATTTGTCACTTCAGTCACCCATGTCTTTTATAAACCTTAAAGACATGTAATAGATTAAACCAATGGAAGTCCTTGCTCATCAATGTGTCTGAGAAACTGTAATGTCGTCAACGGCGCAGGAGCATGGCTTTCGTTTCTGCAAGCATTCGCACATAACTGATAACCTCGAACTTTACGGTTTTCGCTCGAAATCCCTTTAGGGAGTTACACTTTTAAAGATGGGAATTACTGGCTGTTTTAGCCGTGACAGGCCAGTTAAATCAGACTTCCTTGGCATCTTGACCGATTTGCCTCGATAACGATTTTGTGTAGGTTTTTTCTTGTTCTCCTAGGTGGCTGATGACTCAAAAATATAAGAGTAAGAGAACTGGGAAATCTGATTGTGCAGAAGCTTATTAAACGTGAAGTTGTGTGAATACGTGCAAAGCTACGGAGATCTTATCCCTTTTAAAGCATTACATATGCTAATGCGAATCTTTTCTAAATGAACAAAAATACTCAAAAAATTCACAAAAAGCAGTGTATAAAAATGAAAGGGTATTTTAACTAAATTATCTCCAGTTTTACATTAGCTCTTCTAAAAAAATTAAGAGCATTATTTTCCAACGAATCCAAATCTAAATAAAAATAAGAAGTTGCTAGGTAAGAAATGGTGGAAACATGAGAAACTACGTAGTTAGTTTTATTCTCGGAATTTTAAATTGCCGTATGTTCTATAAAAAATACGTGAAGATGCTAATCGAATGTGAAATTCAGTATCAATATCTGATTCAAATTAATTAGCTCAATTACTGCTCGATTTCCCTTTTTATCGATGTTAATAACTATTATCAAGGAAAATCGGGACGCTTTTAGTATTTTATAATGGACAAAGTGGGTGCAATTCTTTCATACATTTTGGATTTCCGAATACTTACAAGATGGGATCTTCAGCTAGTTCCACAGAAACTTTCCAATTCGGTGGTAAATCAGGTCTTTTGAAGATCATCAACAGTATGTCTAGCAGGAAGCGAGAGTAAAGCGGATGAAAAGGATTCTCTCACATATAACTAGCCCATTTCTCACCAATTTGGTTGAATAAAGTTACTGCATAGACGCATTGTATTGTCTGAACAAGTTAAGTCTCGTA
Organism: Hymenolepis diminuta; assembly: GCA_900708905.1. Classification (NCBI taxonomy): domain Eukaryota; kingdom Metazoa; phylum Platyhelminthes; class Cestoda; order Cyclophyllidea; family Hymenolepididae; genus Hymenolepis; species Hymenolepis diminuta. The sequence goes on along the minus strand of CAADRB010000057.1, from coordinate 459,031 downwards.
AAAATAAAACTGTTCCTCATGATGCATTTGAGGAAGTTTTCTTAAATATAGAAGAATCCTTCTATCTATCCAGTTGTTGGTATTTGTTTAATCGAAGCTGTCACGACACAAAACGTAATCGCCCTCTTGAACCTATCAAATGGACTCTTCAGAATTATAACTTCCAGGCATATCGAAAAAATATTATTTAAGCGGTTCTGAGATAAGTCTTAGTCGTCAGTCCTACCCCGTAATAAGGATTTAATAAATCATAAAAGTGGTCTTTTTTAGATGACATTAACTGCTATTAGACTACCATAACCATTCTATTAAATATGCGGACTCTTTTTAATGGATCATTGGAAACAGGAATAAAGGCAATCCGATACTGAAATAGAATTCCTCACACTATTAATTAGTTGCCACTAATCTGTTATAACGCTACACATCCAATGATAATTGTTCCTCAGAAGGCATACGATTTGTTTCAAAGGAGTATTTCACTCAATATCATAAAATACACTTATTTGTCAGTTTCCCGATTAGTAATTGCCATTAACTAGGTTCCAATCAAACTTGACTCAAACACTCAATTGCTTGGTTTTCGCATATGAGTACAAACATTTTCAACATACTCAAGGACGAACATTAAGATATTTGGATTTAAAGTGCCTGCAGATTAAGAAATTACCTACTCTTAATGCGAAAGTTGGAAGAATTCAACTTCACCAACTTCATTTGCAACTTCCAACACTTATAAAAGTTTAATACAGAAAAAAAATTTCAGCTTCCTAATGATACATTTGAATGTAATTTATTAAATTACAGAAGAAATTATTCATCTGCCAGTCAAACCATTTTTAACTTTTAGCATGTTATAAAAACATGAAGGCGTAATACACGCCAAGGCATATTTTTTATTTTTGTAAAATTTTTCACAATAAATGTGCACTACATAAAAAATTACCATCTCTGTTCCATTTTACTTGATTCAGTAGAATTTAGCTCAGTAAAATCAAACTCAACTCCAAGCTCTTAAAGAAAGGCGGATAAAATAAAGTAATTTTCAACAATTAAGGTGCTTTTAAATAGATGAAAACGGAATAATTCATTTTTTTAAAATCAATTTAGAAGCTTGACAACAACTTAGTCGAGATACCCAAGTCCTAGAGACCATTATATTTACGAGAGGAAATAAATTTTCTTCTTCAATGTTATAACCTAGTTTGCCTCCCAAACTAGACGCAAATCCCAGAACTCAATATCAGCACCCAAATGCCTTAATGGTAAACTTCACTCCAAAATTACACATGGTAACGACCCTGCAGTTTAGTACGTTTAAACAAATATGCAAATTTTGCGATTTAACAAGACATTGCTATTTCTCCTAAACCACAAATTATTTAATTAAATTCAACATTGAAAACTTAAAATAAATCTAATTCAGGATATCAAATCGGACTAGGATTACAAATTCGGTAACAACAACTAAATTCAAGTCTATCAAATTACACAGAAAAAAAAGGTAGAGTAAGTTACTCTTCTTCCAATTTTACTGATTTTACGTTCAGTTAGACTTGTTACAGCTTTCTCTCACCCGTAATTTTCACCCATCAATTTAATCTAATTCGACTCATCCTTTATTCACATTAAATCAGACACGCATGAGAAAGTAAGTCAATTTTCCCCATGGCTTAATTTATACCATGGCTCAGCAATTCTTCCTTGATTGTTTCTAACTGTCGCAGAATAGTGTAACCTTGCACAGATTGTATGAATCATACGAAAAACTCGTTGAAAATCAGGGAATTTATCCGTTTATCGATAGATTTGATAATACAATACAAGCTACAAGAATTTCATGATGCTTAAATTAACTCGAAAAGATTGATAAAGCCTAAATTGAGAAGGAAATGACAGATCGCCAGCCAATTGGAATTGGATAGCACCCTTTCCTGCCGATAGAATATTTTATAAATGCACATTTTCCATTTGCACAAGCGTCAAATTATAACCTCCATTTTTTTCCTTTTTATTCTAAAATGATGCGCATACATTTGAGCACAATGCATTAGAACTACGTGGTAAAAGCTACTTTAGCTCTTGATCCACAAATACTAGGCTTTTTCCCAACTCGAAAGCATAGAACATAACCATACCGATCTAGAGAGCTCACAGCGACCAAGGTTAAAAGACAAGAATTCGAGTCCTAAATACATATATTCAGTATTTTTCTCCTTGAAAACAACTAATCTTTACTACATTTTTTATCGAAGTCCAGTCTTTGACAAACGCAAAAAGACCATAGCCTGCATATAAAGTCAATATTAAGAGGGAAAATTTAAAAGGACAGTATACTCACTGATCAGGAGTAGGTAATAGAGCTGACTGACGGTTTTCTGAAGAGTCCGGCTGCTCCTCATTATCATCACTCTCGTATTCGTCATCGTCCAAAGCCTCTCCTTCCTCCGGTGACGAATAACCTACAATTTTAAACGTTATAATGAAAGTATTACTTATACAATTTAAGCAGCAAGTATCCAACAACATACTATTTCGCCGTTTGTTCACATGTTGAAGAGTTGGGGTGATTCGTAATCGCTTTGATGCAACCATCTCTCTTTTAAGATCAGGATCGTCTATATCAACACTGGAACGCTTGTATCCAGTCCTAAATAGAAGCAAAAACCATTAAATACTTTGTTACCCAAGCTCAAGCGCAATAAAACAAATGCCCTATAAAACGCAAAACTAAAGGGCCGTTTGATAAGCGCATGAGTGTATGCAATGAATAACCAATTAAAAAGGTACCCGTTCTTTTTACAATAGCAGTATTCCACGAATAATTCTCAAGCTGCCCTCGGAAAATAAAAAAACTAACGTGCGCAAAATGTGGTAAATTAATTAAAATTATTTTCTTGTGGAAAGTTTGCTGTTTTGGGATTTTGTTTTTGGTTCCAAAATACATAATCAAAACCACCCAAAAGCTGAGATACTTAAATTCAACGAATTCCTAATGCTAGATACAAGAAATCTAGAGATTGAATGATTAATGTAACAGCGAAACATAAGCTGTTTCGCTTATGTTTCTGAACACATATCAGTAGATGCATCAATTAGCAAGGCTATTAATAGACAAGCATCCTATTCAACTTTGCTAATCATATTGACCTCATTGGTCGACCCCGCCTTTGGCCGATTTTCTGTTAATATTGCTATGAACGTACAATGGATTCAGTTTCTTTTCGACTACTAACCGTTAGTTATGCTGTGCTGGGATTTGCGTTTGGCTAATACAGGCATTAGGAAACCTCGAACAATCAATTATTCGTACTTTCTGCCGATTTCGCTTACATCTGCGAAATTTCCGTTATAATTGATTACCAATTTTCGCCTACTAATAGTTAATATCTGAAAATTGAATTAAAATACTACAAAAAAAAGATATAACTGGCTCCCTACTGTCCTTTTTTCTCTCATACGAAATTACAACATCGGAACTATTGTTATAGCTCGCAGTAAGGCGAAACATTTTACAGCTTTTCATTGCGGGAAAGTAGCTGGAATCGATTAACAGTAAGTAAAATAAATGATAAAGAGATGGAAACCAAGGGTTCTTGAAAATAAAGTAATAATATCAGGAGTCAAAATTCAAATTTCATGATTCCTCACCTAGACTGCTAAGCAACCTTTAATCCATCGTATCCAATGCCTACTGACCGCTTGTCTAACTATGAAGGTCGATAACCACGTTCATGAGAATGTGCCGAAAATAAACCCATTTTCAAGAATAAAGACATTTTCTGACAATTAGGTCACTCGGCATCACACATATTTGAGCTCAAAACCAAATTTGCCATTTGCTCACCTGTATCTAAAAGTAGTCTAGACTTCCCCACTGATACATTTTATGAAGATCTATGTCACAAAAAAACAGATCTCAGGAACTCCAAAATAATTTGATAGTTTTGAAGTCTGAGGTCATGGATTATTTACAGCTAACTTATTTCAAGAATGATCAACCAGACTGTCATTCATTACCCAGTGGTGTACAGGCCGTGCAAAGACCTACATTAATGACAGTTGACCCGACCTTTGTGCGAAGATTGCTCTCAAACAAACATTCGATGTTACTTATTTTAGCACATTTGCAGTAGCTGGATATGACCTCGTTGGTTTTTAATGTGAATTGAATAAAATCGTACGCGTCAATACAGTGGGGAAGTAAAAATTAGACATTAATTTCCAGTTACAGTTATATTGGGGGTCAATGGATTGCATGACTAACAAGAATTACTACAGTATAACAGTTAGGTAATTGATAAACTGAATAAACACTACCTGACACGAAGAACATTAAATAAATTATGACGCGACAAATCACTAAACCAACCAAAAATTGATCCCATTTAACCACGTTCATAATAAAATACATGCTCAATGAATGAACATCCTCCCTAATCTTGAACGCAATCGATTTTGATGAATTTTTCAAGTTAAGCAAAGCAATCTAATTAATTGTAAGCATTTTCACATTTGTAAACGCATCTACCTAATCGTGTGTGCATTATATTCACAAGGCGTGGTCTATTAAATCTCCTAGCCTGCAACTGACATTGATGAGTGCATGGCAGGCACAGATAGTACTTAAATATCATCAGGCATCTCTGCAGTAAATTCCCAACCATTCATCCCATTTCTTTTCACCTCGTAAAGACAATGTAGTCTGACACCTCTATCTTCCACAATCGTCTACACGCATGCACCTAAAACTAGAAGGGTAGCTAAAAACGAAGGCGAAAACTAATTAAGTGATAAAGGTCCGGTGATTAACGTACTCGTCTGCATGATCAGAAGTCATGAGTTCAATGCTCATCGATGCATACCCAGTGAGTGTAATGGCCAACCACACTGATTAAGTTTGGCTAATAAAGAAAACTAACAGAATTCCAGTTTTCACCTGGGAGGCTAAGTGATGTACTCCTTAACCCAAAGTGGCTGTTGGAAAACCCTTTCCTAAAGAGGTTTGATAATTATTACCATTATAAGCTCATTAGACATACATTACGGAATGCGTTCAGAACATTTTGCTCTTATGAGAAACTCCCATTCTAACACATCTCTTACCTACCAGACTTAATCAGTGGGGTTGGCTACTCACATCACTGGCTGTGCATCGATGAACACTGATGTCCTGACCCTTTACTTTCAGGCGTCTATATTGAGCACTGAGCCACCGGTACACATACTAGATCTGACAGTTTCACAAACCAACGTAGGAGGTAAGAGGTACGTTAATTTACAAGCATGGCTCTGAGTAGTTACTTAGGAGATGCTAATTTTTACAAGTTACAGCGCCTCATTCAATTTGAATTAGCTGAAGCTATTGGACATCATTTCTTCTGAGAGAATATCAAAAATTATCCCTCAAAAACTAGATTATTTAGTTGACACGGAATAAATATCTTATTCTCATAAGAATTATACGATAACAATACTAGTATCATCGCAATTAGATCGAATATATTACAATATTTAATCGAATAGAGAATGTGAAAGAGCGCTCTGGATTGTTAGATATCAACAAACGACTGATTGGAATGCCGAAGCTGTCGGTAAATTAGGCCATCGAGCTCAGAAAATTGGTAATTAATAAACAACGAATTGCACTATCGATCTGTACTAGCCGTTGATTGGATTAAAAATATGCATTTTAGAAGAATTGTCAGAACGTGCTCCAGCTACTATTGCTCTAATTGACAAACTCTCAAACTGCTCAGGAATGGAATGACACTACAAATGAAAATAGGCGAAAAAATCCCATGACAGATTTTGGCACTAGACATATGGAAAAGCTCGATTTTTCCTCTTTTATCAAACTGATCCGCCTACATAATTTCAACTATAGACAGGATATGCCTTCTGATCATCTTCAAAGTAGTTGTCAAATCTACACTACACTAAATATATAAATCGATTTTTTTCCCCATGAAGTAATTTCTCGGTCTTAGTGGTTACATAACGTTGTTAATACCTGATATGGCTATAATATAAACTTCTGGAAAAAAAATATATAGCATTTTGTCGAACGCACATGTTGACTCATAAATCTGCGCTGTCCTAATTGTCAGATGATAAATTTGTTTAATAACCCTCAAATAAGGAACACAAAAGAGTTAACAACTCTTTCTGGAATTTAAATAGGTCATTTTTTAATTGCTTAATACTGACGTCTTTTCCTTTACTTCCAATTCCCAACTCCTCCCCTCTTTTCTCTCATTTTTCCCTCTTGTCCAACTTAACTCTTTTATCTGCCCATATGCGAAAGACTGTCATTTTCTATCCGCCAATGAGAAGATCATAAGTTCCGTGAGACGATACCTATGGATTCTTTCAGTATTTCTACTGGCGGGATTAGTAACTCTCAAATCCACTATTGCCTATGGCATTAACGACAACCTCTTCGACTGGGAAGCATATTCCCCTTCATGGTTCACATTCAAATTATCAGGATTATATTATTTAAACTGTTACTTCATCGTAAATAAACTTATAATTAACCCTACTTATTAGGTCATCTTTTTTAGTACCTAAAAACTGCAGTTTAGTGGTTCTGAGATGAGCTTTTTGTTGATGTCTAAGACCTGAATAATCTAATCTAATTCTAGTGATCTCGATATTCGAGAGGACTTACTTTACAAGATACAGGTTAGGCTGCACTTTCTTTTTAAAAAGAGAGAAGACTATTAACATTTAATGCAGCACTAGGCATAAATATTAGGAAAGTGAAGAAAATTTTTGAAGCATTCGCAAGTTTAAAATTCTACTTAAGCATAAATAGTGCTATATTTCGGAATTTTTATAAATTCAAACGTCATTCGAACTAACGCATGAGAATCAAATTATTAATCAGTAATTAAATGTATACATAGATTAAAAAAAAGGATTTTCTACCTACATAATTAGATAATTAAATCGGCAAAGAGAATAGCAGTTTTCAACAAATGTGACAACCCACCATTATAATCCTCCTATTCATCATAAGATGAAAAAGACTTCTAAAACAATCCCACTATCAAACGCAAATAAGTATAGGGATATTGCTCTGCGGTCAAGTCTGATATGAGAGGTTCGATGCCCATCGGTCCACATCCCGTGGTGAAAGGGTTTCCAATCATATAAGAGACGAGTGGTAAAGAACCAATAGAATGGTAATTCTCTACCAAAATGAGTGTTGAAAAGCGATTACCTCCACCTTTCTCGGAGCTTGTAGTAAAAGAGATAAAACATAACTCACGAATTGCAATTTTTTTTTGGAAAAAACTTAGCATCTGATTAAATTAAAAGGTCAAAGAAAGAGGCGCATCTCTTTATGAAATCAGCAATCATTTCTGCCAGATCAGCGAGAAATAAGGAGAATAAAATAGTTGCTAGGACAAAGCTATTCCCAATTCTCAAGGGATAGTTCAGCACTAAGATGAGAGTTTAGGCCTTTCGAATCCGGACTGGGTGATATCTATGATTCTTTTCCGAAGCACCAATATTGTAAATCATTTAAATATCCTTCAATTCCAATTAATGTTGTTCAAAAATAAAGTTTCCCAAAAGAGATTACTATATTTCGAAAATATTTCCTTTTCCTATGTGTTATGCCAGTTATAAATTTGGAAAAGTACCTAACAGTCCGAAGAGTAGGAAGTCTTGATATATAACGGCATTGAAGGTTAAGGAACCAGCCGTCTTGAACTTCTCCAAAATGAGATACTGTCCTTTTAGATCTTTAGAAAAAAAACTAAGCATGAACTATCCCCTTAGGAAGTAACTTGGGTCAACATATAAATGACGAACGCAACAATATAATTTCATCAGCAATCTTATTGAATGGAGATTACAAATCTAATCTTTACAGATGTATAAAACCCACGTGAACCACGAGTATTTACACAGACGGATGTGTAACCAGCGTAAAAATGATGGGATGAAATTATAAAACTAACATCTCTAAGAAGACTCTTCTATTGCATGTTTTCTTAATGGTCCTATGATAGACAGTGAATTTCGTTTGTCATTCTTGGCAATCAATTCAAAAAGAGTTTGTTTGATTAAACATCACATTGTTTTAGGGTCGAGGACTAAGATGACCTCAACATCGGACTAAACGCGTAGTTGGCCATTGACCTTTAAGGCCACATACATCCCACATCTGATTGGCTCAAAATTTACATGATCTCCGCACTCACAAATAACTTTCTATACTTATTTACTGTATTCCTTTAGTCCTTTCTATTGTTAACTGAAGAACATCCCATAGTCGCTTAACTATTAGCTTTAAAGTACATAGAATGAGAGTTCGAAAGAATGACTGAATACAAATATTTTGATAAGTTTAATAATGATCTTTGGTTTCAGGTGCTCGTTTACAGACCATGGTATGCATCTAGAGCATACTCTACATTTAAAATGGGGCAAAAAGTGCAACACATTAGAGAAAAGACTGATCAGTTCTACTGTAGGCAGCAGATGTCAATAAAACCTGACGATCAGAAATGATTGACTGGTGATGACATCCACACATCGACCGGAGACGCAGACTACAGCTTATTTCCACAGCACAGCACAAGAACCCGACATTATTTCACCTCGAACAGTGATAATGAGATGGTAGACAGACAATTTCAAAGCAGAAGACGGGGTATTTGATAATGTACGGGCACTTAATGTAACCGTTCGTATAGCAACCATACCATATATAGCGATATCAGAGACCTGGTAAATCTTCAGGAAATGGCAACGAAGCCATCCACTACTTCTTTTTGATGATCGAAAAGGTCGAGTATTAAAATCGGAACTTTGACTGACAAGTTAAGTTCCTCAATGTTTGTCTGGTCACTCATGGTCCGAAGCAGAGAGTTCGTCCGAGATTCTGTTAGCAATAATCAAGAATAGTATCCTCAAGGACTTGGTACTTTCCGTACTTGGTCTTTGATCACCTTGCTAAGCTGAGATTCGACTCAGACTTCTGTCCTTCTTAAACAAGGGACTTGACGTCAAGAAGTCTCGTCGAGGACTCGATTGTGGCGCAGGATTGTGAGCCACGTTCAACCTATAACGACCTGAAAATGACCGATCCTCTATCAATCGAAGGAAACCGCTCCACATCCGACAAATATCAGAAACAGTCACCCCCAAGATGCCGATTTTGTGGAGAACGTCACTATCATCGAGACTCCCCTTTACAAAGATGTCGCTGCCAGAACTGCAATGAAAATGGCCACAAAGAAGGTCCTTACCGAGAATCTTCTACAAGCAGTTCAACGAGGCAGAACCCGAACAATAAGAACTTTAATTCGGATGAGGCAAAACTATGGTTGACGATGGCTCCGATACCATCAACATTTCCCACCCAAGTATGGAGAAGCCCCAAGCCAGGTACTGTTTCTTTTAAAATATCTCGTGCTTCTGATGACGCTGCGCGAATCTACGGATGGATGCGATGCAAAGACTATCTTCATGGTGTATTACGTTGAAAATCGAAATATCAACTTGGTGGTACTATACTGGATCGATGAGCTCAACCTTAGCTATTTCCCAAATTAAATCGAAACTTGGTAGGCAATTACTCTAGAATCTACAAATGCAGAGAAACTCGTGAGAGGATGCAATCAGTATCTATGCATTGACACAATCCCTCATCCTACTGTTTCTATTCCTTTGTCGAAACCAAACATTCCCAGCACTCAGTTCTAACTTGCCATCTCCGGATCCACTAAAATTGCGACAGAGCTTACGGTAACAGGTTCATATCCGAAAGGGTCCGATGTTATTTTACTGTCGACGATAAGACATCATTTAACCTTATCCTCAGCAAACTCTAACACGTTACCTATCCAAGGACATAGTTTGCCTCTATACATCTTGCCAAATTTTGCTCCGATCTATCGATTAATCATCTAAAAACATCTCTCGTCGTGTTCGAACATTCCGCCCTGCAGCAGACCAAAATTTGAGGACGGAGAATTTAGAGATGTGACTATCAAAACAACTGGATATGGTGTGAGCGACCTTGTGTGTGCCCGCAACTATCGTTTAAACCACAAATGGACAACTATCATAATCACCAAGTGCCATAGCGGAAATATCAACGATGTGGAGACCAGAAAGGACACTTAAGTTCATGATCACTAACATATCAGACCAAGAGTGTTTGATTTATCGAATTGTGAAATACGTCATTATTTAAAATCTTAATGCTATAAAAAATTGTATTCTGTATCGTAAAGCTTCCTCACTTCGGAACATTCTGTGGTCCCCCAATGTGATGGAAGGATGCGAAAAAAAATGATCCAGGTATTATCCCATGTAATACCAGGGCTCGACGGGACTCCTCCAGGTTGATCTCACGATAAAGACGGACGGGTGTGTTACATGTAAGAAAATAATTTCCTCATATGTTTCACTACTTAAAATGCCTTAACATGTGCAGAACAAATACTGGCAATCTTTCAAGGGTGCTTGAAAAAGAAAGCCCAGGTAATAAACGATATCATGACTGACCAAAGAGGTCGTCTTGAATCCCATGAATATCCATATTCGGATGGGAGATGCCATAGATATCAGATGTTAATCGACACATGGCGATCAGAGGTGATTGACTAGCGATAAGATCTCGACAACAGAGTATTTGAGATGCCAATGGTCATGCCAAGAAATCAAAGACGAGACGTGAATAATGTCTAAAGAAAAATAATCTGAATATAAACCTATTTTGTCAATAAACTAGGATGTCTCCAGGCCACCTCGGTATTGGTCTAGTAATATGGGTAATTGACTTATTCCGTCTATGTAGTCCCAGTCCATATAACTTGTTTGCAATTCAAAAGAGAAAAAAGAGATAAGTGATACATCAACCTCTTTAACAATAGCAAAACAAAATTCGATTCTTAGTCATCAGGCGTTTCGATACAAAATAACAATCGAAATCAGAACAACACCCCGGAATCCAACTGAACAAATGGCAAACATCTCAATACAGTCAGAACCAAATACAAAGAATGCATTCCGAAATTTAATTTAGGATTTATAAACACTAGACTCTCAGATACGGAGTATCAAAAATAAAGTCCTGATGAAATCAAAATTGGGCTAATTCTAATAATCATTGTTAATTTAAGATCAGAATTAAAGCAAAATTGGGAACAATGTTTGGTGATATGAAATGCAAAAAAACATGCTAATAATAAACATTTCGGGAAATAATGAGTCTAGAAAAAAAAGCAACAATACAGTGAAAACATGTTTATTAAATCATGTCATACTTCCTAACATCTATCAGATAAAAGAAACATCGCAACACTTACCGATGTCCAGAGCCACTAGCTTTAGGATTGATTTGAAGGAATTTATCAAGAAGCTGATGATAGAGGTCAAGTTGGCCCCGGTGGCTATGAATTCTTTTTGACTGATAGAGTGAAGAGATTGGAGTGGATGGTTGTCTTTTGTGGGGATCAGCGACCTTACTTCGTAAGGAGGGCACAATATTAGCAGCGTCACCATCTGATGCTCGGATCGGGGTAACTGCATCCTGGGTATTTCGCTCACGACAATGGCCATGATGAAGGGACATCTTATCTAGAAGTGGAAACAAGAGTTACTATATCGCCAGTGCGCTTATCGACGCCTATCATGTCCTGCAATTTATTTTCCTTAAAATATAATCCTAGCTTAAATACAATACTTCTTTCTCAAACAGAATATCCTCTTATCTACTCAACCATAGCGAGTTGAACAATTATTGCCGCTAATGCTTCAACATCAAATAACTGACATACTTAGATACACCATACTCAATGTGGAAATGTTCTTCAGTTTTAAAATAACAAGATATATCATCTCATAGATACAAAACATTTGTTCATAGAGTAAATTAACGATTTTCCACCGATAAACTATTCAATAGGCATAACGTCACGCAGTAGAAGTATAGATTTTATTAAATATAATCAAAAAATAGAGGGGGATATACACTCTAAACATACAAAAGTCAGAGATATATTGTGCACACGAACCGAAAAGCCATCAGCCAATGAAAATATGCAATGGAAGATTATCCAAAGTCAAAGCAATTTTAAATATATGAATAAAGGAATACTTTAGATTTATAAAATAATAAAATCAAATAAAATATATTTAGCCCTATGGTTTAAAAATTATTTTTAAATTGATCCTTATCAAGGTGTTTAAAATATTTTTAAAATTTTCTTTCGCCTTTATAAATTATTAAAACTTATTTTTTGATCAATACTTTAACCTTTATGCGAATATTTTTTGTTTTTATTACTTTACGTTTGAGAATTCCAAGGTATGTGTGTACATCAATTTTGGGAGTTACGGGTTGTGCGTTCTGTTTGAGCTGTTTTCTTGTTCACATTATCGCAAATTAATTATCCCCTTCTTTTACTGGCGTTACTCCTTTAGATATTGTCCGTTATTGTACGCCGTCTTGCTTGCCTCTTGAAGATATGCATGTAGTTGATGTACTTTTGAATTCTTGCAGATGGACAGCTAATAGCGTAAAAATACGGATAAAAACTAGGTGTTTGCAGTATTAACAACGTCCAAGAATCCAATTCTACATTATTAAAATATTAACAACTTATGCTGCTGGTTGGAATTAGCCAATGGTTACTTTAACACTCATCGGTAGTGTGTCTGTAGGTCATTCCTGCTGCAAGATTTGCAACTGGGAACGTGTAATAAGGCACGGTTGGGAGGTGTCACTTATTTTACTGAATGCACTAAAGCATGAGATTAAAAAAATGATCGCTTAGATTTTTCTCATTTCTAAAGCGTTCAAAGAGGACCATTACACAGAGATGACGCGACGCTGAGCCAACAACCACAACTGAAACATACAAGGATACAGAATTATGTGAATGATCATCTTAAATTTGGACTTCTATTTTGTTGCTTGGTGCCAATAAAGACTGATTTATGTCTTTACATTGAAGTAGCTTTGTGGTAACTTTGGAAACAAGTTGTTTAACTAGTAACCTAAATGCATTCTTGTATATTTTAAAGTCGTTAGTTGCGTTTGGCTGAGACTGTAGCGTGTTGAAGGTCCATGTTTCGACAAAGCGATCTCTTCTCTCGGGTATATAATGCCTGTAATAGGTGTTTAGATTACTGAAGACAATACTGTTCTTGTCACGATGTGGAATTCTATGTCTCGGTGCCATCAATAGCATATGAATTAGGCAGTAAAATTAGGTCATGAATTGTGATCTTGCGAAAGTGAATATGCTCTAGCAAAAGTCCATTTCATTGGCAGGGTTTTATGGCAAAGTAACCTATTATAATACGAAGGACTAAGCACGTTAAAGCGACATCGTGAAATGGTCAGAAATATCGTGAAATTTCACTAGTCATTGGTAAATATCACTGTCATTCACTTCAAGGATTTCCCATTTATTAATTTTTTTTACCTACTTGCAATCTTTTCTTTATCATCTACCTGAAGTTCGGATAAGTCTGCAAGATGTCGATATTTTCGATTACGACACCGTATTAATCCCACTGAATGTTAATAAATGACCCATTGTGTCTGATCATAAGTAAATTAATTACTTTTACCTATTTCATTTTTTACTCCTTAATAAACATTTACTTTTGAGTTACCTGATTTTCTAGTACATTTTCTATCAAAAGTCGGCCTTATTGTCTTTTAAATTCGGATAAATTTTGCAGAGCTTTATTTTTAATCCTTCTTCATTCGTTTGCCTATTTTTATCTATTGTTTCTTTTTAGCATTTTTTGCGGCATGAAGGCCAATGGATTTGAAATAAGCCACTAGAATATGCATGGTAGTCATGTGACTTGAGAGTAAGTAGGCTTCTTTAAAGTTACTTAAAATATCTGTGTAAATGTTAATCTGATTGGTCATTATTCCCAGAGCAGTATACTTCCCGAAAGAAACTCAAGATGGGCCCATTTCGACTTTGTAGTGGTCATCATCTTCTTCACATTCATTTTATTACATATTTTCCTTCTCAACCATATATGCGTTCACATTTAGTCAGACATGGGAACATTTCGCTAAAACATAGAGCCTGGGATTCGACAAAAGAGCCCATGCCCACAAACAGAAAGTAAAACTACCACAGTCGCCTCCGTCTTCGTATTCCATAAATTCCGACTCTCCACTCTACTGAAGGGTTTACTTTCAGTAAGCGGCACATGCAGTGCAAATGGTCTTAGAAAGAGGCCATCAATTTGAGTAATCCGCTGGTCGAACAGAAGATATTAGATATTCTGAGTTAAGTTTTCAGTAGTATCATTATTCGAAGCCTAATTAATGTACCGTCGGACAGTTCCGACTGAAAAGTGGGCAATATACTGTCACAATGGAAGTGAGATAACACCGTTGGGACATTTCCGTTAGAATCGGTATTCAAAACTTCCCTTTGGGACAATTAAATGCTTGAATTTGTTTAAAGGTAGTAGGCGAGCAGGTTACTTATTCAAGCGGGACTCTAATTTCCTTGATTTTTATGTTGGCTTTGGTTTCGGACAAGTAAAAACATATAATCATCAATTGGCGCGTCTAAACTAACCATTCTTATGATTATTCCGTGTATCTTCACATTGTGATAAAATTTTAATTCAACTTATGAGATAGCCCTTTAGATGGATAGTGGTTATTAATTTGCCATTGATCGAGTAATTGATTTGTTTAATTAAATGGGAAATGAAATTGAACACAGGAATAGATAATGGCGAGCATGCTTTTAATATTTTGGTAATATACGAATGTCACTGCATCCTGCTCTTTCGGTATGTAATAAAACTTCTTTTGGAGTATAAATTTGAACTAAAAGCAATTGCATATTGAAGTAATTTATACCATCCAGAGTGCTGTAAAAGAGTGTCCAAACTTGTAAGAAATGTATTAAATTGCGATTACAGAGGCGGACTCTAGACATACAAAACGGATATATGCTAATATGTTCTTTTATTTATGAAGATAGTCTATGATATTTTGGATTTTTTGCTTCTCCACTACTCAGCTCAGAAGAATGTGCACCAATGCCTTTTTGGAAGGTTCTTTAAAGAAACTTGTATTAACTCGAATGTCAAAGTTAATAATGACGTTCAGATAAGAAGCGTTTTTTAACCACCACAAAGCCTATAGCACTGGGCGATAGAAGTCTTTTTTAGTCAAAAAGTAATTTGTATGCTCTAGTCAGTTCAATGATAAGAATTTAGTTAAACTGAGTTCGAGTGCTAAGTGGGTGCAGAAAAAAATATGCAGAAAAATTGCAAATCAAAAGGAGGAGAATATAGAACTAATTTCGACTAGTAGGAAATTGTTGCGAAATCGTAATGGCCACAACGTCTAAAGGGTATTTGACTTGATCCATGGTTTAAAAACCAGGTCTTAATTAAAAGTTATGCATAAAATTCTCCAAATATCAGATTGCCATAGTGGAATAGGGACCATACAATTACACTAACGCCTTATTAATCGAAAAGACTATCAAATGAATGAACATATTTATGTTATCTTGTTAATCAATAATATTGAAATTTAAAAAATTTTAGTCTAACAAGAAAATAGATAGGTGATTTGTTGGATTAATAAAAAAAATGGAGCGAGAGTGTCTCTAATATTACGGAATTATTTTCCCTTTTTTGGCATATAGTGGCGTACAACAAGGGGAAATTTGTACTAATCCTTCGAGGGGGATATGACCGTTTAAAGACGTGCGACTGACTATCTTGTTTTCGGAGATAATAGTTTCATTACCATTGTATCTTCTTAATTTGGTCTAGATAATATTCTGCACATTTTTTCCTAGTTTAATAGCTTCATATTGTTGAAGAAAGGACTCATTGCAAGGCCAGTCAAACTTGGAAGTCTTCTTCTTCAAGCTCAGGTCACAATTAAGCAAAGATAAATGCGGTAAGCTAAAGTTATATCTGTATTCTAGGGGAATTTATTCCTTAGATTAACTTATTACTTAGAGGTTGTCATTCTCTAATGGGAGACATCGGTTTTAATGAACTGTAGTAGGATAGCAGGTCGTATCCGAAGCCGTATGGGGTCTAAGCAGGTGGTTACAATAAAATCAAACAAATTAGTGTTTTTCCGTTAGTAATTTAACTAAGAAAAGAAAAAATTAAATTAGATTGTCTAACAAACTATCCAATATTGGTCTTCTGGCCAGAAAATTCTCGCTATTTCAATCAGAAATTCATTCCAGTGCTCAGGGAACAAGTAGTGAAGCTCAAACTTTAAAACATAAGAATATGATGTGTTGCTCCATACCAATTAAGTTAAAAACTTTTAACACGTATTTAAAAACTCAAATAAAAAGGGGTCTTTCGGAGATCCAACGATTATCTTTATTCGACCAATCCCACTCTCTCTCATTGAAACCTTTATTTTTCCCTGATTTCGAAGGCTGTCTTAATAACTTTTAAAGTAAAAACTATTGACTTCGGTTTTACCTTGGACGGTATTGGTAACAGAACTTTGGCTCCAAGACGATCTCAAATTAATCACTTTTTAGCTTTCCATGGATGCTTTAAAATAGGAAGAAATTTAATCATCAATTTATTGTCTGAAAAGTTTCAACACTTGTATTCTGTCATGAGTATGGATTTGACGCCTTGGTAAAGAGAGTTTACTAACAATTTCTTCAAATTATGTCATTTAACTATCCAACAGATCTTAGGACAACACATACTGGCTGAAGTATCGACCAAGCATTTAAATTCTGTGTGTAGGTCTGGTCTCCCCAATAAGGTTGATTTCTTGTCAGAGTAGATTAAGATGTGATCTAATCAGGTCTTTACGGTACGATTTGATCACATCTTAGTATGTTTGGACAATAGCAACTGTTTGAATAAAAAATGAGAAATTCTTAACGGCAGGCAGAATGCAAACATACTTTGATCCCCTTGTCTCATAGATGATTTATCACATGAGCAGACTCTTGAAGTCTGGATGCCTCAACAGAGATAACAAAATTATGTAAGTCAAATGACGTTAAAATGCAGCGTTAAAATTCTTTCATATTTCGTGAAACTCTTGACATAACTATTGATTTTATACATTGTCACATTGATACATTTCCCCGCAAATATAATTATAGTGTTTCAGGGGTCATAAATTTCGTTACATCTGGGACTGTGTTAAACAAATCGTAATTTTAGCGGAGATAAAATCCCTCTAAGCATTTGTCAAACCATATTCCGAAATTGAAAAAATGCTAGATATCCTAAGTTAAATATTTAAATAAGTTTCAAGGTAAAACGGTATTCCATGATCATATTTTGAATCAGAAAGCGGATGAAATTCAAGAGATAAAAAATCGAATATTAAGACTTGTTAGATCAAAACTACTTCTGTTACTGAAATTTTCCCGCCAGCCGTTCCTTGAAGAATAACTCACTATTTCATATCTATCATAGATGAGCAATAGCAAGCTTAATTTAACTTTTACCCACATCAAGCACCTTAATTATCAATTTATTGAATGGAATATTTGATCTTTTGGATATCACAAATCGCTTTAGAAATTCGCAATATTACCAGGAAGACTTTTTCTCAGAGAAGACTTTTCCACACTGAATTAGGATAGTGGATATAATGGGCAGATTGTCTACAATCTTTACTTGGACGAAATAGTCAAAATTTTATTTACTCCCCAGAGCGTTTGTGGTTCGCCATTTTTGAAAGTAATTTTAAAACGATTTCATGAATTTCTCAAAATGATTGCTAACTTCGAAAAAATATTAATGAACATATTGGGGGAAATTTAAAAGTAATTATTTCAGTCCAACTTGAGTTAATTCACTAATACCACCATTATCGTTGTAAGCTCCAAATATATCGGGATGGTATTAGTGTTATTGAAGACAGTAAGCTTCGTTAAGTCTTTATAAGTTTTAACCGGTTCCAATTCTGCAAATCCTGATTGGCACCAGCGTAATGTTAGGCAGAAATGAAGACGTGTGTGGCATAACCACCTTCTAATATTAGTTATCTTCTGGCATCAAACAATGTAGAGTTGGAGTGTGAAATAGGTGGTCCTGAAACTACAAGAGTTCAAATGTCTACCAATTTTTACAAAAACTGTTCCCTAGCAGAGATGAATGCTTCACGAATCGTGACGGTGGCGTTAATTGGAATCCGAGCTCCAGAGATAACTGAACTTTTAGGAAAGAAATCTTTATGTTTATCTTCTTTTCCGTTTGATGATTATATTATTTAAAGATAAATATATTTATGTCCAATTCGCATTCGAGCACTTTGTTTATGAAATGGACTAATCTAAAATACAACCACAATAATGTAAAAGATCGAAATGGTAGTACCAGTCACCCAGAATATGGAAAACGTGATGATCAAAATTAACCATTTTTAACTTGGAACACGGTGCAGTGAATCGCATGTATTGAGTAGAGTCCGAAAAATGTGAAATTTTGAATTCATTTGAAATAAGGCTCCTAAGATATCCTAACTTTATTCTTTGCTTCTATCTGACTTTGCTCTTTAATTTCCATTAGAATTTTACAATTCTCACTGTTTAAATGCTAGATTTTGTAAGCTTTTTGCCATATCATAATAAATGAAAATGAGTTCTAAATGTTTATGCAAGCTAATATTTAAAAAATCGAAAAGCTATTAATTGTCACTGCAGGATGAATTCAACTTCGATTGTGGCTGAATCTAATTAGAAACAATCTGTGAAATCGAATAACTTCTCAGAAAATTCCCTGCCATTCGTTTGGATAATTTGCACATCCATTAAGCTTTGCCCAATAGGACAGCGAGGACCCTAGCCAATGGGAATTACTGTTAACAGAATAAATTTCATTTCTCCCTCTAAATAACATTTCAAAGCATGTGTTCGCTTTTTCTAGACCGTAAGAGTCCCACCAATTATCGCTTTCATGGATATGACTGTTGGGTATGCCAATTTTATTTAATTACTAAAAATCACAAATTTACTAGCTAACTATAAGAGATAAAATTCATACAAAATTGAATTTGAAAATGCATCAAATTTAGCCGAAGCTCTTTAATTTGAAGACGTTAAATAAGATTAAATAGTGAGGAAAAATTTTTACAATTTATTCTATGAGAGGAGCAAGAAAGCTGATTGAAGATTCCACATTCACTCTCAAGTAGAACATTTGATATTTCAACTGGATTTGTCTCATTTTGAATTCAGATCTCATCTTATCAAATACAAGGTTCCCATTAAATATTTTGATAATTTAGTGAATTTATTTTAATTCTAATGCAAAAGGAAAATCTTTCTAGATCAAAAAAAATTTAAATGGCAGTCTTGATGACTTCTCGTATTTCCATTGCGTAGAATAAAGATACGTAGTATCTTCTTCATCCATTGGGCAATTTCCTAATCTATTTTCAATATTCAAGATCTTTGATTACCTTTTAAGAACATGATCATTATATTTTTTTGAATCGAATTACGCTTCTCTGAGTGGCCCTTGCACTATATGGTTTCAGGATAATAATGCACTCTGTAGTTGAGATTGAATACATTTCAATTAACATTCCAATCCTGCTTCTACGGTTTCATTGTTTGAAAGGATTGTCGTAATTTAAGTGAGCGCAGCCTGACGCATTTAAATCATACAAAAGAAAAGAGTTGGTTAATTAATGTGAGATAATAGGGAGATGATTTGATAAGCGTTTATTAATCGGACTCCTAAATATCTTTGAGACTGGAAGTTTTTATAAACTAAATTCTTTCAAGAATCAATGCTATTATAGGAAAATAGAAATTGTCATTTTTTGTATCAATTCACGAATATTTTTCTAAATCCACGTTGCAAAAGTCGTATTTAACAACAACTATCTCTCCTATCTACTAATTTTACCTCTAATAAATTGCAAATTAGTTCGTTTAAAGCGCATTTAGTGTAACTGAAGTGGACATTACACGGAAGGCAAAATTTTCTTTATAAAATCAATCAGAACATTATAATTTATTTCGTATTGTCCACCTTCTACGTAAATTGTAACATATAAAATCATTTTGAAGGTAACTAACAGCCGAGAACATTTTCATTTCAGTAAAGGATATGAATATCATCCAATTACCTAATAAAAGTTGAAATACAAGTAGTAATTTTTACTTTGCAGACTGAAGACCAAATTCGGAAGCAACTTGCCTCTCTAGCGATATTTCCAAACGAAGTAACTGGGACTAACATTTTTATCTTTTATCTGATCGTTTTGTTTTAAAAATGATTTATAAAAATTAATATTTTACACTTTAGACATTTTTACGCGTTACAGAATCTTTCAAGTCAAAAACTATATTTGATGACTGTTTCTCCAATTTTCTAAGTGTTTCATTTAATGACATTTTATGGATTTCAAAACATCACAGTTCAAATAATATTTCATACGTAAGTCCTAATTCATTTCCTTAAAAAATAATACTTCTTCAGTTAAGATCAGAATGTCAAATTAATCACGAAATTTTATGTTAAAATATTTGAATTTATTTGGAATTCACCAACGAATTTCTTTATTCTTCTTGAAAAGAACATTACTTTACTACTCTCTAGAAAAATGGATTATAGATTATTTTAAATCAATAGAAACAAACTTTCACCATTTGAAAACTCATACTTCATTCGATATTTAGAATTAAGTTGAATTAATGTTTGGGGACCAATGTGTAATGAGGGTGGTTACGAAATCAATTAAAATCCTGCATCCTGAGTTTCACAAATGATGAGAATGGGAGAAGATATTGGTTCCAGTATGAAGCATAGAATCAAATCTACGGAAAGTTTTTTAATAATTTTTAGATGCGGATATTGTAAATGTTTTGCTTTTTTACTTGTACGCTATTATAATCCCTCAGAAATTCCTAGAACTGCTTCTAATATCCCTTTATTTTAAATGTCATGCAAAATTAAAAGTACTTTTTATTCCTTTACCATGAACAGTTATAACGCACGATGTTAATAACATTTTTAGTTTACAAAGTTGACTCACATTCTACGTATATCAGTGACAGAAGTCGACATTTTATTTGCTTGCCATCTGGTAATACTCTCTAATAATAAATTTCTGGGAGTTTGTCTAGGAAGAACAGCTTTGCCCCGCGTATAGCATAATCGATTCGGAAATTACCTCTTGGTTTAAAAATTAAACGCAACCCAAGAGTGTTTTAAGAGCATCGATAAAAACAAATAAAGTACGATGCCTTGTTTAACCCCATTAATCCCTTTTTATGGGAAAATTATTTTTAACATTCACTTTCGGCGGATGAAGGACTTCCTTGATTATTTGGTGGGAAACTTACTTTTGCTATCCCCATCATCTGACTATTATGATCTTGGCCTTCTATCCAGATTACTCCTATTTACACTTCCTGGACATTTAGAGACTTTTCAATTTTACCTGTGAAAATCACCTTTTATTTTATAAGCTTCATTTAGCAAATTTAATGCCTAATTCATCTTGGGCTATTTCCGTCACTTTCCAGCCGTTCTTGCATTTAGCATCAGTGTTACTGTTCCTTATTTATTTCTGATTTATTGAGGATGGCCTTAAAGGTGACTTCGGAAGTTTGAAATCTGCCACTGAAAATATTCCATATTGATTATTTATTATATTACTCTAACTTGCCTTAATGCCATTTTTCTCTTAATTTTTGTTATATTACTGAGAAGAATTCAGTATGAAACTATTTTGTGTCTAGTAGCAAAGTAAAATCGTCTTTTCAAATCTATTCTTTAGAGGTTCCATTCGGTTCAATTTTAAAAGTTATCTGGTAAAACCAAGCCTTTCTACGAAAGATGTATTTGTATGAAAATAATGAGACCGCTTGTTCATCCACTTTATGATGCATAACATTTTAGGACTATTTGTCATCTCTATTCAATTAATCTCAATAATTAACTAAATTATAAACTGTCAGAATAAACAGGGGAAAATATAAGTCTATCATACATGACTTATTTGAAAAGTAGGCAGTGGCAAGAAATGTAAGTTGAACATAATATATGAGGCGTTCATGACGCTTTTAAATAGTTTTATTTAAAAGTTATCGAACCGGTCAATGTATTAGTCTATGCCTAGAAAGTAGTTTATACGTTCAAATGCCGTCCTTTTTCAGGCCGTAAATCTGAGCGAAATTTTGAGCAAGAGTCGGAGCCACTGGAGTATTGATTTCCTAACTCAGGTCCTACAGACATGCAGTAGGGCCATCACCTTATATCCTAATGACCTTCGACAGGTCAATGAATGTGTTTCTTCTCTACTTAATCTCAGGCGAAATCCTTTGAATTTTATTGGACTTTTCCATTCGATTTATTATCGTGCAACTCCAATAGGATTATTTGATCCTCAAATGTGTCATATTCGACGAAGTATTGTGATTATTGGTGAGCGAGGTCTTGGAAAAGAATTTGTTCTAAAATGTATTTGGCAACTAGCACCAGAGGCCTTCTACATTCCATCAAGTAAATTAACGTTAATTAAGACCTACTTATCGTTTACTTTTCAAATTAGATGTTTTTGAGGTGGAAGATTTCTATGATGAACACGAAACGGGAACCCATTGGCCACTGGCCCTTGGTAGACTCGATGATATCCTTCGAAAACAAAAGAAGAAAGATAAGAAAATACAAGACGGTCGCAATGACATCTACTGGAGCATTTCTAGTAATTCGTCAATTACTACGACACAGTTTTTAGGACAACAGAAAAAAACAGGAACTCAAATATCAAGTGAAATGTTGGACTGTGCTAGACGGACAATCAAAGTAGGGAAAATTCCCATTTTAGTAGTTGCTCCTCCCGTTCTAAATGAATGGCGAGCATCTGCAGAACTGGCTGCCCTAACCGTACTACTAAAACCATCAAAACTTAAGGTAATTTTGGAAATGGTTAAAACTCTTTATAATAATTTATTAACAATGCATGTGTTGTTTTGTAGGCATATAGCGATATGCCAACTGAACTCGAAAATATCGACATATGTTTGATACATTCACCGTGGAACCCCAGTAAAACTGCGAAGTCTATTGTTGAAACATTCTACAACCTGAATAATGACAAGAGACCATGCACAATCTCTTGGAAACCTAGTCTTTGGTTTAACTGTACTAATGATTAAGAATTGCACACGTAAATTAAAAACAATTTGTATTTCATTCGCGTTTGACTTATGCTAATTTGAAGAAATCATTTAGAAAGAGAGACATAATTAGCAGAATTCGAAAACATCTCTTATATGAAAGAGACCAGCTGAGTGGACCTGGCAATATAAAGGCAGAAAGGCGGCATATATTCACGAATTTATTATGAGTTCATAACATTGTCATGAATCTAAAAGGAAAGATTAAAGGATGAAATGTGCGGATTAAAGGAAGATTACCAAGATTTTTCTGCATACTTTCACATTTCCCCAAAGGCGAACGAATAATTCATGAAAATATACCTTGTCCATGCTAACATAATCGTCCAGATATACGTGTATCAAAGGATATCTAAATATCTGGTTTTTATGCAAATCGCTTAGAAACTCATGAACTATTATTCATGAATTATCAATGTCAATATAATTTCACTGATACTCCATTTGTCTTTTCTTTTCATGGATTTTACTCTTTCTGATAGCATATATTTTGAATTTTAAGATGTTTTGCTGATATAGATATCCGTTTTTTCCGTAACTACCAAAGGGTAATCGTTAAGATTAAATTAGTGATCTTTCACACGATATATTAATGGAAAAAGATAAACTTAAATTGATAAAAAACATTTGATTATTTATTTTAATAAGATATCTTATGCGCTATCATCCGTCATCGTTATCACTATTTGATACGTGAAATCGAAGTAAAAACAAAATTAATTAAAATATTAATTTAATTTCTGACATAGGGGAATAAAATATATATATATATCAGTCATATCTGCTTTATGACAATTTATATACTTTTAAGTACAGCTCGTACTGTCCAACAAGGTCACACATATACGTTATTCGTCATGGGTGATGTAGAGAAGGGCAAGAAGTTGTTCATTCAGCGTTGTTCTCAGTGCCACACAATTGATAAAGGTGGTACCAATAAAACTGGACCAAATCTTCACGGATTATTTGGTCGTCAATCTGGACAAGTTGCGGGCTATGAATACACTGCTTCTAATAAGAACAGGGGTAATTATTTTCTTAAAATAATCTTGTGGTTTTCATTTGGTTATTTATTAACCTATTTCCATTATAAGGCGTGATATGGAATGAGGAGACACTCAACGAGTATTTGATCAATCCGAAGAAGTACATCCCTGGAACTAAGATGGTTTTCGCTGGTCTCAAAAAGGAATCTGATCGAGCCGATCTTATAGCATATTTGAAGCAAGCTTCAAAGTAGTTCGTCTCCCCATTAAATATGATCCCAAACCTAAAATAATCCCATCCTCTCCACTGTTGATGCTTTTAACTAAATCAGGTATAGCAATGTTCTTTCATAATGTACATGTAGAGACCTTTATCAATGACTTTTGATAAAAATGGCTTACATTTCTCGTCTTTTATATGGACTTAGTGTCTGTAGGGTCTGCCTATACTAAGCCATTTCGCGTTTTTTTCAAATCTGCTAATATTGACATTATTTGATACATTAAAATGATTTCAACTGACAGGTTTTTTGTGCTTCTGGTGCACGTGTTATTTTAGATTGATTGATTGCTATCTAATCATCATTCTTATGAAACTGCACCTTTTTCCCTCGTGCCCTTTCTAATGTCGTTCAACTTGAGTGCGTTAAAAATGTTGTAAATGTGACATGTTTGGGTTTTGGTTACACTGTTTTGATTTTGTCTAATTTTCCTAGTTGTGTTTACTTTATTTTCTTTACGATTATTGTGGCTAATATGCTTCGTCATCACTGTTCCGTAGATGTGGTAGTATTTTCGTGAGAAATATAAGCATTGTTTGAGAATTAGAATATGTACGTAGTGAAGAATCGTTTGTTTTTTGAAGCTCAGGTATGAAAAAACAGTTAACATTAAATGCGTTCAGGATGTGAGTTGAAAATATTTAAGTGGCAAGCTAGGAAACAAAATCACCGTATATTTACATGAAGAAAGTTTCAATTTAAAGCGTGGTTTGGAAGCGCGCTAGAAGAATTTTTGACACTAAGCTGTGATTCCATTGCAAAGTTCTGTTTATTTTATACTGGTACTCTGTCAAGCAGACCGGTTCCTTATGTAAGTTCATGCAACTTGGACGGCCATTAGGGTAGAATTTAAATCACTAGCAGGGGTACGTTCTTCAAATATTAAATCAAGCTAAAATGGGAGTTTAAGTAGTCTCTTTGGATAATGAACTGTATTAAAAAAGGGTGGGTTGTCGATTCGGACATCCCGTAAACCTGAGAAAAGGCTGTCTAGGGGCCATATGCTTCGATCTCTTTTAGAAGTTAAACGATTTATGTGGGACGATGATGTATTCTAGGGCACAGATGAAAACAATTACGGTGGGTGTCACAGCACATGTGTACATTTAGGGTTATTTCAATTATTACTGGCGTGATTATCAAGCGTTATTCGCTATTACACGTCGTTGGTGGAACAATGTGCCAAATCCAGAGTTATATTTGAAAATTCTTGCCATCGTTCACTGATTAAGACTGGTCAGAGAGATTTCCGGAATCTCTCTCCCCTAGATAAACGTTGGAATGTGCTGTCATCGAGTATTGAACAGTTCTTTATCTGGAAGCTGGCAGTTTTATGGACATTCATCATTGTTTTTGTTATTGTCATTATCTAAATTAATTTTTTCAAAGTATCCAGTCATAGAGAACGCATATGTATTACAATCTTTGATAAGCATCGTAATATAATAGAACACATTTTACCAGAGGTAAATATGTTGCTAGAAAAGTTTGGATAAGATTTCAGTATCGCAGAAAATTCACAATAAAATTTCTTGGTTAGCTGAAAGTAAATGTTTTACTCTTGGGTTTTCCTCCTGTTAAGAGATTTTCATTCATTTGGATCCCTGTTGATCAGCATTAATTGACGTGGTTGTAATTCAGGTAGATGGATGACGGCAACATCATCGAGTCTAATAAATCAGTAAAAATATGAACTCTTACTTTTTACTAAATAATCGAAGAAATGTTCGTTGCTATAGTATTTGAATACCTATAATCGAAGAATGTCTTGTCTATGCTCACGATTAATGGTATCGTGTCAGTGTCAACTAACCCTGTTTCAACGTGTTAACAATACGCCTTCGTAGATGTCATTATGGTTTGACAGCAGACACTTGGTTTCTTGGATACTATGGCTCATAGTTTGAAACATTCGTAGTTTATTTTATCTTTAAGTGGTCTGTATGGAGACCTCCATAATTAGCAGGAGTGGTCTACGCTTATGGTCTCACCAGCTGATGAGAATGGTTCCATAAATCACCCAACCTAACCACCTTTTTATAAGTACCTCCTCCCTGCCCGGAAGAGGAACCTGGGATCGGTGGATGCCATCAAGAAGTCGAGCGTCCGACGACATACGAGCTGCGTGGGACTTCGTATATACTCGTGTTCATTTCCCCCTCCCGCTGCTTACATTCGGACACCTGTACCCCATTACAATGTGTACCTTTTCTCCATTGAACTCATTTTCTACTCAGGCCAGTTACATACGTCAAGACAGTTATTCACTTGATTCACCTGATTTGGCTGCTTTAATGGGTCTACCTGCTTAGTACTTGTGCACACTGACTCGTAGGCCTTCTTACTGACCTCATACCTCTTCCCTAACACTCAAAGAACGAAAAACGCGAAATCAGTCAATTGCCAAGTGTGCATAGTTTCGCCTATTCCCCACAATCCGGAATTTCCTTCCAATTCCTCCTTCTACTTCATCCTTTCCCCTCTCGTCTATCTCCAATTGTCCAATAAACACGTGGTCCTGCTTACCTTTAAATCTTCTTATTCAGGAATGGCCGCTGTTACCTATTAGTCTTCAGAAGATCACTAGTTCTATGCGGGGATATTGAGCCTATTTTGACCAGTCTCCTAAAGTACTTCTGCATGGGAATAGAGCTTTTCTATTTTCATTTGTCTTTTTTATTTATCAACTTCGTCTTTTAATTTGCTTTATTACCACCGTTATTACCCATGGTAATGGAAAAAATAGTGTAACCCCTGAATACGAGGATCAGCAGAACAGCCCAATACGACATAGGGTATGGAGATCGAGTAAAAATTTGAAACCAAAGTCGGGACAGCAAAAGAGTCGTACAAAGTTTGATATTTTATAATTTTGCGTCCCAAGCATAGTCCAGGGTCTGTTTCAATGTCCGTATTGAGTTAATTCATGTTAGTACCGTCATGAACATTTAGACAAAGTACTTCGCATTTTTTCCCTATTAGAGGCAAGAGGTAACATCCATATCACAAGGGTCTCATATCTGTAGAGAAAATACGTCAGAAATCATTCTATATGTGATTTGTTTCTGATTTCAGGGACTTTATACTTATTGAATGGTGTGACCAGTAGACAGGAAAGATCCTAAGTATTATTTTTTCTGTCTCTCCCTATTCGACAACAGCGCTCATTTTTTGGATTTGGAACAAAAATCCATTTTGATTTCATATTACAGATCCTCGTAGAGAGTTGAGGTCCGGTAACGGTTCGAATTCGCTTTACCAAGTGGCTGTTCAGTGATTTTAAAATTTTACAAGAATAAGGCAGATTTAAATATTTTTCTATTAAATGCAAAGTTAAAATCGCACAGAAATCAGGATTGATAGAGTCTACATGGTTGCATAAATTCTATTAGCAATCATGACTATTGTTAATTAAAATCTAACGATAGTAGTATAAAGTGTGCCCCAAAATATGGATAGAAGACTCATAATGCAAATTTTGAAATATACTTAAAACGTTTAATGAAAATGATCACAGATAGTCGACATCATGAAAGTAATAAGATTCCATTATTGCGTTACTACCTATTCAAATATAAAAAAAGAATCAAATCAGATAAATTGCAAAACTGACTTTTAGAGGGCGGTTTTCAATTATCGGTTAAAAATCTGGGTTTTTATCAACCAATAGCTTAATTTCTTGGATCTG
This sequence comes from Hymenolepis diminuta, assembly GCA_900708905.1. Lineage (NCBI taxonomy): Eukaryota > Metazoa > Platyhelminthes > Cestoda > Cyclophyllidea > Hymenolepididae > Hymenolepis > Hymenolepis diminuta. The sequence continues at coordinate 430,902 of CAADRB010000057.1, read as the reverse complement.
GAGAGTGATATTCTCGACAATTATCATAAATTTGTGCTAATTGCGTTTAAGAAATAGATTATAAAATATATGATAGAGTGAGGTGCAATAAAATAAAAATCCAACTGAAATCAACGTCCTTAAATATTTCACGTCATAAAGATCTTCTGGGATGAAAAATGCTTCCAGCGAAATATTACTTTTCAAATTTAGGATTATAAGAAAGGTTATATGTCTCACCGATCAAATCGCCTTTTGAAAAGTCAGTAACTAATGCGTCTCTTTTGATCAAACGAATAATACACAAATATGAAATTTGCAGTTTGCAAAATGATATCTCGAATACATGCTTCTTCAGATGGCACAAGCACAAGAATCAACAATTAATTGGAACGATTAAACGTTTTTATTAACATTGGGTAGTCACTTTAAGTGAACACAGCTTACAGAGGTCTGATAACATTTTTGGCCATTTCATCTCTGCTTACTAAAATTGTAAGTTGCGAAGATGATCGAAAGACATTTTGTCCCATTGCCCATTGGACGAAAATCAAAGATGAAGCGGCAGGACCAACCCTTCTTCATTAAAAACACCATCAATAAGCACTGAACATCTTAGACAGGCATTTGCTGCAATCCGGGAGACGAACCGAAAAATATTATACAGCCCGAATCCAACTATCAACTTAAGTATAACTCTTCAATACCTTGGAGTTGTTCTCTGTGCTTTTCTGATCCCCTCCACTTTATCATTTATTGAACTTTCTGTTAACTGATTTCGGTCGCTTCCAACAATTAAAAATTGCACAATTTTTCTTACTTTGGATGGATGAATGGAGGTTTTCATCCAGAGGTACTCTAAAAATGACTATAAGGTTGAAGATGTGTATGTTTCGTGTACTAATTAAAATTTTTTCATAAATACTTTTCACCCGGCTGCTATTATCGGCAGTCAGCTTCTATAACCCTGACCAACTAATATCAGCATATTCTTCAGCCAACACCTACCACGATCCATCTGGTGGTAACAGCACCGGTGGTCCTATTTTTTGATACCTCAATAGAAAGAATTTCATTCCTCGCGACAGGATTATTGTTGGTGTTCATGTTAATTAAACAATAACCAAAATCTCCCCAAAAAGACACACTTCTAACGCATAAAGCGGTTCAGAAGGATAACCACGACCAATTCTCATGTCTTCGAGATATTCAATCAAGATATCGTGATTTTGTTAATATACTTCAATGTAAGAGTAAGAGTTATTTTGTGGCACCTTTTTAAAAATTCGTCTTAATCATTGTGCATTGACAAGAAATCGTATGAAAACATCTTCTCTTATCATTCGTATTTTTACGCAGAGAGACTACCAATTAGGCGTTATTAGAATTTTCATTTAATAATATTGCAGTATCGGTAAAACATCATTTAAAAATACTTGTTGACGCCCTCATTTTCACGTACTTTAGTTGCATTGCATCAATTTTGTTATTCATTGGTGCGTCTAAAGACGTTTATTTCACGATTGTGCAGGTGATTGTGTTCGCATTCATTTTATACTGATTGAAAGAACGATTACATCATTGCTATTCCACCGGTTACCTATCCACTTTACGAATTCTTGGAAGTTTGTTTTTTTAACTACATTTTTAGTCCTTCTCCACTTCAATACATTCTATCGAGCATCTGATTCTTTTGGTGACTAATTCAATTTCCGTCTATTTCTTATTAAAAATACGAAAATGCTATGTTGGCATAATAATAAGATAATAGCTATAATGATTAAGATGTTGATTCACTAGCGTGATTGACCAAGGTTTGTGGTATTGTCAGTGCTCAGAATGGAAATGAAGGACCCAATATCAGAGCTCTTGTGTTATCTGACATTTCAATGAAACGTATCCAGCCACTCTAAGTTGAACTAATAGCTAGAGAGAGTTAGAAAATTAATCTCTCATTACGCAATAGCAGAAAAGTGATGTTTGCCTACTCTTTCTAACTACAGGCAATATATTCAGAGTCAACGATAGTTTATCAGTTTGATGGACGCCTCGTAAGTTAACCAATAAGAATACATTGTGAGCATAAATAGATTCTGTTCACATATTTGCCTGCAGTCAACTGGATCGACCATCCATATGAACATCCGAAAAATGTAAGCCTGTACCATTTTCAAATGTTAAATTACAGCCTTCTGTTTATCTATGTTCAGATGAAATGATTGCCTCATAGATCAGATGAATTTAACGAAAGAATAGTTTTTGGCGATAGTGTTTTGTTGTTTCCAATTTAATTTGTAAGTCAAATTAAACAGCTTTCTGTCTATCTTTATTTTATCTTAGTATGAAATGTCAGTATTACCGACGATGACACCATTAAATATCGCTTTTGACGAAATATATAAAGTTCCATTTGTTATAGAGCTTTAAATATGTAATATATTATTAACACCCCACACAAGAAGACCAGACAACATGTTCAGTCGAGATGTCAACTGTACTTTGGTAATACTCAAATGCATTTTGTACGCTAAATAATTTAAACATGGGTTACATTGTCACGTTAATGAAATAACTCAATTTAGCCACGCGGATATCACTTTACGGAGGTTGTAAAAGTAAAATATATGACTGCATTCTTAGAAGGTTTCATATATGTTCATTCGCCGCATGAAAATTTGTTACTCGAGGTGAGGCGTTGTCAGGTACGTCTCTAAGCCCGTGCCAGTCTCTAATCTCCAGGTGACTTTTTGTCTACAAGGCAATTTTTTAACAGTCGGAGTTAACGTCTATTAACTGACGTCTCTATTATTATAATAACAAGCATTATTGTTGACAGTTAACAAAAGTCGTTCTATTAATCGCGGCTGATGCCAAACAGTTTATATCGTTCAATATGTATTTTCTATTTGCTTGAAAACGAAAGTTACTAAGACTACAACTTTAACGCTTTCGAGTTCTTCCTTGACAAATATTTAGGCAGATATTCTTAATATAAGTTCATTTTGATCAGCAAACTTGATTAATCTTATCACATAATAATCCCCGATTGGAATTGAACCTTGTTGAGATGAACAATGGGATTGCAGTGAATATCTTCTAAGATCTAGCAAAAGTTTGTTGCATTTAGTTTTTGACAAAAGCGTGTGCTTCCCACTCCGAGCAATATTCAATAAAGAATAACCTTTTCTTTTATTTACTCTGTATATTCATCTACTATCTAGAATGTCACAACACATCAGATTTTCCTTAATAATAATATACCTTCTGGCTATTCTCCGACAAGAGGGGCTATGTCTAGATAATGGCATGGCAAGGACACCGCCGATGGGGTGGCTGACATGGCAACGCTTTCGATGCCAAAATGACTGTAAAGCCTACCCGAAGGACTGCATTAGTGAAGATTTAATAATTCGGCAAGCACATGCTCTGGTTAATGGTGGATGGTTAGCCAAAGGCTATCAGTATATCATTATTGATGACTGTTGGTCCTCTTATGATCGCGATCCTGAAACGAGTCGACTTGTGCCTGATCCCGTCCGATTCCCTCACGTAAGTCAACTGAAATATCCACACTGACTTCTACTTTTAGGGAATGAAATGGCTCGCCGATCGTGTCCACAAACTGGGTCTGAAATTTGGAATTTACTTGGACTTTGGAGACAAGACTTGTGCTGGCTACCCTGGTAGTTTGAATTATCTAGAGGTTGATGCCAAAACCATGGCGGATTGGGGAGTAGACTTCATCAAAATGGATGGTTGCAATAGTGATTTGAAGGTCTGGTCGTATTTTGAACCCATACTCTCTTAGATACAAGCCGATGGATATGAGAAATTTGGAATGTATCTAAACGCTACAATGCGTCCAATTGTCTTTGGATGTAGTTATCCACTTTTTCAGCATTGGAGAAATGGAGAGTACTTAAATTGGACCCGTCTGGCACAGAACTGTAATCTCTGGAGGCTTCTGGATGACATTCAGGATAGTTGGGCATCTCTCAAGTGGATAATGTCATTATATGAGACATATAGCCATCTGCTAACACCAAATGCTGGACCGGGTCATTGGAATGACCTTGACATGCTATTGGGTGGTAACTTTGGACTTTCACTGGATGAAACTCGTGTGCAGATGGGTATGTGGGCCATGCACGCGACACTTCTGATTCTCTCAACTGATCTGGAGGTGATAACTGATGACATGAAGAAAGTAATAAATTTCTATGTTAGTATTTTATGATCGAATTGTACGTGACAATATAATATTTCTATAATTGTTGCAGATACTCCAGGCGGATCTCGTCATTCGTGTGAATCAGGACGCAATGGGACAACCGGCAAAGCAACTGAGTTCTATAACTGGTATTCAGGTACAATTACTCGCTATTATTCGGTCAGATGAAATAACGGTTCACCATAAAATATTTTTCAAGAAAAAGCTCATGCCTGTTCACAAACATTTGCCCTTCATGAAAAGAAGATCATTTTGAAACTAATCCTGACAATGGCAAATTATTAGGTGACGTGATTTGATACGGAAATTGAATGAATCGACGTGACAGTCAGTGGTCGAAAAATGATATAATCTTACACTAAAACTACTGAATCATTTGATTCATCATTGTTTAAGTCTAGGGCAGTTAAACAGAAACTTAATTTTGAAAATATTCTGGTATGTTTGACTGAAACCCATCACCAAAGTGTTGTAAATAGCAGCTCTTGTCACCTAGCATTATCGGCTTTCACCTAAAATCCGCTCTTGAATAAAACATGAACATATTTAAAATTAAGGTAAACGGAAGCTGAACATGTTGGTCCATATATCAGATTTCAGCTCTAACAAGTTCTCAACGTTCAAGTTATAAGGTTTTTATAAATATCTCAGAGTATGTTTAGATCTTAAATCTCTATGAGTGTGTATATATATAACTTTACTATGCACTCGGAAACGATACCACTTTAACTCACTTGGTCTGCAATCGAAAACTACGTTGATGTAATTGTCGTTACCTTCCATCCCCTCAGCTAATTTGGGTTTGAAAATTGCTACCAAAACAACTTTCCACAATAATAACCCTACAATCCTCATCAATATTACTCAGTGTAGTGCTGAGCATTTTTCAGTACCACAGATACTAAGGTTGCAAGATTATTGGTATATTTATAGGTTTTTGTCTGGATTTTTTCCAGTTCACCGATTTTATTTATTATCACTTACTTATTTACCAACGAAAGCTATATATAATGAAAAGACCTTGGATTACGTGCATTTCAGAAAGAAAACAAACTGAAAGTACAGAAATTGATTAATTTCAATCTTTTTAATCTCAGAAATAATCGGAAACAAAAATCACTGAGTTGTCTTACTGCTCGAGTAATCGGTCTTGAGGTAAATCGGTGCCTATAACTATTCTCTTCAAGTGGCACCTTGTGTTTTTTCAAAATCACGGTACTAATTTTTGATAAAATTTTCTCTTAAATAATCCGAGTTTTTTTAAATCAACAATATAATAGCAAAATAAACTTCTGTTAACGCCTAATGTTACAATGCCACTCAACTCTCGAAGTTTAGATAATTATCTCCAGTTTATGGAGATTTGTTATGGTTGACCATAGGACATGGCCGGACGTACATACTTCGACGTGTCTTAAAGAAACCTCCTTAATTTGGGTGTATGAACATCTTTGAATGATGCTTTGTCATTGTCGTTACATTCATGAGTTCTTTTAAAAATGAATATGAAATGCTTCGGGTTTCCTTTTTAGACTTTGGAGTAGAGTTGCAAAAGCCTTTACCGTGTATGTGATCGAAATCAGTTTATATTCCGTTCTGGTAGTTGTTCAAATTTTTTATGCAGTTTGTTTATTCTATGGATAGGAAACTACTTTTGCCTCGATAAAATGTTCAAAATTATTTATTGAAATAAAATTTTGATTAGAAATTTTGGAGTTTGAAGAGTACAATCAGAATAAACTACCACTCTTTTAATAATTCTCGTCTTAATAATAAAACGGGGGGCTAGCAATAGGTTAGGGGATAGGACGTAAAGGAGGCGGAAAAACTTGAATTCAGGTCACTCTAAATTGGCATAGCAGAACACACGCAATCACACCACTTCCCATTAGAAAAAACGTCGTTCAAAGCTCATTTTGGAACATTATAGAGTCTAATGATGATAATTCTGCCACCCCCACCCTTTTTGAGCCAGACTTAACCAGTGCTATTGGCCATTCTGTTTAAGGGGTGTTCACCGATGAACATCGCAGACGGGTAAATTAACCGCAGACCAATAAAAATTCATATATTGTCCACCTAATTTGTCAGGAGACGTGTTACAAGGATTCTAAGACTAATGAAACTTACACATAGAGAATCACTCTTTAGAGAAGAAACAATTAATATATCCATAGGCCTTTTCCCAATGTTTGGCCAAGTTCTTGTTCAACAATTTTCTTACTTAGATATGGAAACGTCACCTGGTTGACTTCAACAATGGATGGGCGCTGGCATTCCTTCATCTCAGCGATGAGACTGGATTTCCTAAGAGAGTGGTCTTAAGTCTCAAGGACGTAGAAATTCCCGATCGTGTGAGCTACAAAGGTGGCGCTAAGTTTAAACTCACTGACGCTTTCACAGCTGAAGATGTGATCACTGTGAATTCTACTGAACCTTTTGAAGTTCGGATTAATCCAAGTGGAATTGTTATGCTTATTATAGAACCCATTTCATAAATGATCGTATTTCATTTTAAACCCACAATCTCTTAATCTAATGATTAATAAAAATTAAATTCTATTTCATTTTTACTTGTGGACTTCTTATAATTCCTGAACCGTCAAATTGTTTGACACTGAATTCAGCCAGTGCCTAGAAAAGGAATGTAACTTTATAATATATCTGCTATAGCCAGCAGATGTCTATCAACACCTGGCGATTGGAAGTGATCAACTGGTCCCGCTGTGTGTTTGCTTGTTTGAATATAGATATCTAAACAGATGTTCATCATCCCGCCGAGGCACTGACAACAAGACGACTGACGTCTAACGAAGAAATGTTTTGTGTATAAACCTAATTTACTAATTAGTAAATTGGGGTGGCTTGCCTGCCACCTCCGAACTGATCTGGCGACATGAGTGACTTGACTTATTCCATCTATTCAACCGATGTGGCCTCGAGAGATCTTTCACGTTTTTACAATATCCATTTGTGAAAGTGCATAAATTGAATACTAATTCAATTGAATAAATTGAATACTACCTAGGTGCAAAAAAAATATGAATACGTATGCACTCATGAATGGTTATTTGAATACAAAGTGAATGAAGAATATACCTGATCACGAAATTGCCACTTTTTGCATACTCTGTTACTGTTAAATAGATTTAGAATCGGGGTATCAATTAAAGTATACTATTATTCTCCGACTAGTCTAGTCAAGATATTATTGTATTATACCGTTCGGATTACACATTGTATGTGGAGATGGGTGTGAGTAAACCAAGTCTATGGTTTTTCCTATGACCTGAATCTGAGCACCTGGATGCCAAACCGATTGAAAGCTAGATCTCTCTCAAAATTATAAGATGCTCAATCATGCGTATTTTTAATGCAAACCTTAAATTTTCATCTCACCTAATCTACCCTAATCTTCAACTTCTTAGAATGTGTTAGCAGTTTGTTTAAATGGAAAACATATTTAATCGGCCACCTATTTCTAATGAAAAGACATGAACTGGTTTACCGACTCATTGTATTTTTAAACATTTTATTTTCTTTATTTTTTATTTAAACCATTTTAACAAAAACTGTAACTCGTTTTTTCCTCATATAAGTACATCATTTTAAGGGAAATTCCTGCCCTAGCAATAACCGGAATGTTATTTTCATTATGGCTTAATTCTTTCGATTGCATGCAGTGTAAATCTTTTATAAAGTCCAAGAACCTTTTTGAGTTCGTAAAAAAATTATATTCCTCGAAAAAATAGAATAAAGTTAGTCAGATCAGGACAGATGGAGGGAAAATCTATGACACTAAAAATTTGCTAAAGATTTTTTGATTGACTTTATATGGATGAACGTCAGCCCACCACCAGGACTGATGGCAGTTTTGTCCAGACTGCCAAGGTGTAAGGAGCAGTGTGCGCCCTCTTATTGGTAAGGCCGATAGATGAGTTAGGGTCTACATGCGGAAATCACTCTTGCTGAAACTAAACATAGACCCACCGGCCTTGAGCTATGCTTAATGGTATTCTTTCACAAAGTTAAAAAATGGAGTTAGCACTTAAATCCACCTTAATCCAGTACCCTGCTTTCTTTACGAACTAACTCTAAATAAGCACACTTGATATCAGTGATTTTACAGGCCACAATAAACTTCAGTCTTACGACGTCCACTTATGCAGTCCGCTTATTCGGGCCTCAATCCATGATGCTTGTACACAATACTACAGACTAGAACGCCTTGTCTTAGCAGGCTTTAACAGTACACCACTCACATAGTGCACTTTTTCCACCGTTTCAGCAAACATCCATTCCTGCATTTCTCTGTTTTGTTAACTACATTTCTCACTAAACTCCGCGGTTCTTCTCTAGCCACTGTGTCTAAGACCGTGAAGAATAGTGGCGAAATGTTTTTTGGGAATATTTTTTGAGCAAAATTAATTGGAATCACTCTGAGGAAAAATTTTGTTTGCATTTATGCGTTTGCCTGAACCGATTTCAACCGTCGTAGTTATAAAATATTGGTTAGCGATTGGTTAGTTCATTTTTACCTGATTAAATCGGCACACGCTGATTACAAGACTCACTGTACAGACGCTCAATTTTTGCGATCTCTCCATCTTTCTTCATCTTTTCCTTTGTTCTGATGCTCGACTCTCTCCTCCGAAATTCAATAGCTGATATTTAGTAAAATTTGATCGATTTGTTATTCATGGAATTGTGGTGCATAAATTGTGGTTATCTGGTGTTAGCTGTTTGTCTTTAGTTCCTACAGATGTCTCATTAGACAACAGGATAGAATTTTGTTAAATTGTCAATTTTTCCCCAGACTATTATTCTTTCTTTGGCGTCATCTCTCTTCAACCTACGATAATATTGTTACTGTGGAAGAAAGTAAGCTGAGTGATCGAAAATACTGGTTAACAGGGGTGTGACGAACAACATGCATCTAAGTTGCAAATAACATATATTTATTTATATAACTTAATATGTATATTATTTTTATAAATCTACCACCCTAGTCTGGTCTGAACATGGTCTGATTTTAATAGTTATATAATCCAGTGAACTAGACTATACTCAATTTCTCCTGTCTTTACCGGATAAATTCACTAAAAACCTAAACATCTCAGCCTTATGCTCTTTAATTCTGTTTTAATTGAAAAATGTATTAATTTATTGAAGTTTTACTCAGTAAGTAAAACCAATTTACACTGATGGTATACGCTTTAGGAAACTGCTACTGAAAACAGACCATTTTGCCCTAAACTAACAAACTTCTCAGAGGAGCATCGAAAAGTAAACGAATCTAGAATTAATAATATTATATGCGTTTGGCTTTGAAAAACAATAATGGGAACGAGTTAACTTCTTCCGATATATTTTAACTCTTCTGTCTAATCAAGTAACAAATATGAGATGTAGATAAATAAAAATACAACACATGAGTTGTAAACAACATCTTTTTAAAGTAAAGAGGAGATCACAAGAATTTATTCCATTGAGAGGTCACACATTTTAAGCTGTGAGATTGTATTAAAATTCAAGCGTATGATTTACGTTAAAAGTCAGGGTCTGAGCAATTAGCATTACGATTCCACTAGGATTAATACGAACTTCAAATGGTGTGGTTAAATCAGTTGTAAGCATCTCATTTTCCGTAAAAGCATCAATCAATTTGAACAAAGCGCCTTTATTTCCTTCCGCTTTAACCCCAAGTTCCTTCAAGCTGCAAACAAACTGCCGAGGATAACCTGCACCATCGTTAAGGTTGAGGTAGGCCAATGCCCAACCGCCATTGAAATCCGCTAGTTGACGAACCCACACCTTAGAGAAGAGATAAGAATTATTTATTCACCACTCACGTGATTATTAGCTGAATGAGCACATTCATAAGTCCTCAGTCGTATCGTCGCCAAAAAGAAAAAATATTAGAAAAATTATATCAGTCAGGCAGGTGTATGCAATGACTTTGAACCTCGTAAGTTATTCGGATCAGGTTGGAGAACATTTTCGTATCAATTGGGTGCTCGGAATCCTTAGTTCACAAGATTTTCTCAGAATCAATTTTCTCTACTTCTCTCTTAGATCTCTCTCCCTCTCTCTCTAAATCATCTTATGTGAACACTATAACTTCCATCTCTCCTACCAACACGATGGTTGCTAGACTACTAAAAACCAATACTTAAACATACCTTAACACCAGGTTCTGGGATTACCAGGTCAGCTGGTTTTCCAAGTTTGTCTTGATTAACGCGTATTACTAAAGGAGCTTGGAGAATCTAGAAAAAACAAACACATTTTTAGATAATCTTGAGCAGTAAATCTTGAAGAATAGTGATAAAATTTAGCTAACCTTTTTCATACCCGGCCGGATGTCTTCAAGATCTACAGAAAGGATCAATGGAGATGTATGCATAGCCCACATTCCCATCTGCACACGAGTTTCATCCCATGATAGTCCAAAATTCCCTCCCAATAGCATATCAAGGTCATTCCAGTGACCCGGTCCCGCAACTGGGATCAGAGTTCTTCTATGGGCCTCATACTGTCGCATAATTGAGAGAACAGAGGTCCAAGAATCTTGAACATCTTCTAGCATTCTCCAGAGATTACAGTTCTCGATCAACTGAGTCCAGTTAAATTCCTTACCGTCGTTCCAGTGTGAGTATGCAGGGTAGCTACAACTAAATACAATTGGTCGTTTGGTCGCATTCAAATAACGACCAAACATGGCGAAACCATCAGGTTGAATCTGTAGGAAAAGTAAAGAAGTAATTATCTTAGCTAGATTAAAAACCTCAGATTCAAAGAAAATTATCCATTAATGTCGTCTAGTTCTAACATCTCTCGTTTAACCATGAAATTGTAACTTGTAAAATACGTTATTCTGAGATGTCTGATGTTAACAATGTGAAGTACATTGTCAATAATTTAAATTGCTTCACGTCTTAGCTCTTATCAACCCTCACATTAGGTACTCCCCTATCATTGACCAACTTCGCCTTATCCAAACTAACCCAGAATTCTGGGGCAAGCTTGTTTTTGCATACACATGACCTGTTTTGCAGAATATTACAATATGATTTTACTTGTCAGTGGTAGTACTAAAACAAAATTTCATTAACTTACATTGGCATTGCTCCAACAACCATCCATCTTGACATAGTCAACTTCCCATTCTGCCATAGTTTGAGCGTCCAATTCCAAATAATCCAGACTGCCTGGATATCCGGCGCAAGTCCTAGTACCAAAATCGAGATAGATACCGAACAGTAGGCCCATTGAGTGAATTTTATCTGTTAACCATTTCATACCCTAGACGATAGAAGAGAGGAAGAATTTATCTATAAATACTACTGGGTATCCGATTTAGGTGGAATATAACTGACATGAGGGAATCTGATTGGGTCAGCAACTAACTTGTGAGTTGCTGGATCTCTTTGGTATGAAGACCAACAATCGTCAATAATCACATATTGATAACCTCGGTCTTTCCATCCACCGGAAACAAGGGCTGTAGCTTGTCTAAGTATGAGGTCCTCACTAATACAGTCCCTTGGATAAGTTTTGCAATCTGTTTCGCATCTGAAACGCTGCCAAGTCAACCAACCCATGGGCGGTGATCTTGCCAACCCGTTATCCAGGCTAATCACTCTTTGCAGAAGGAGTACCGCTAATAGTAATAGTGTTAGAGAAAGGCTACTCTTAAAAGGTGCTTGAAACATTCTCAAGAGGATGCGGGGCTAAAATGAATGAAAAATGTAATAGTTATAAAATACAAATAACTTTCTTCTGGCATGTATGAGTGATCATATTCATTTCGTTATAGCTAGAAAGCTTGAAAATGAAATTTGAACGCAATACAAATTCTATGGAATAAGTGCATAAAGATTGCTAGTAAAATATTCCAAAATCGAATGGAAATTTTCTACCGTTTAAAAATATTTAAGTGATATATACCAAAATTCAACTTCATCTGTGAAGTGTATAATAAGAAATGTTGCTTTAATATAAATTATGCACAATTATTAAACGCCTAAGCTGATGTATATGAATAAAACCAATCGGTATGTGTAGCAAAATGGTGAAAATAGGTAGAGTGATAAGAGAATTTCAAGAACAAGCGAGAGAAATCGAAAGCGGGCACAACTTACATACCACGAGTTTGAAATGAATCGCTTATCTAAATGAGCTACCAGATAAACATGGCAGGGAGTAAACACGGCACTTTAACTGGTCTGCGTTGTGATGATCGCAGTTTGACCCAAATCAAGGTAATGCAATAGCGTTTAAGTCGCACGAACTTAGAAAAATTAAGCCATTAGTAATCGCATTGGCATAAATTGATGTAGAATTACCGATAATTATCAGCTGGATAATAATTTGACTTGAAGCTCATCAAATTGTCCCATTCTGGGTATTTAAATTAACTTTTCGCCCCTCCGAAACTTCGTGCGCAGTGATTAACATGCACGTCTTAGAAGTCAAAGATGCAAATGTATTGTCTTGGATAGCTAATCGCAAGTTTCTCATAATAGTGGGCCGGTAACATGAACACGGTAGCCCGTAGGTATAGCTGACCTAATTGTGAGCTTTTGACATAAACTGGTTCAAGCCAGTTTACAATTTCACTCTCTCATGATTCCTCATTCATGTACGCTCTCTTCTTTCTAACTTTGACTTCCTACAATCCCTATTTCCTACTCTACTCTCTCCTAACGATTGCCGAATAAGACACTATCAACTCTTGTTCTTCTGGTTATGGGAAACATTATTGCATTTTGTTGGTCTGTAAGAGAATTATTAAATAAGTAGAGGGGTAGCTATAGACTGACTTGATTGGATTATTAAGTAAGCTTAATTATTGGGAATAATGCTGCTTTAATATTCTCCTTCCATTCACGTCAAGCGTTATCATTATGCTTTGTCCGCCCCATTTGAAGGCAACCTGCTTGTCAAGGAGGAAATATAATTGTGCAAAATTATTAAGTATTTGTCCTTGACAAAACTAATGTGTTTTATATTTTCCACCCCTTATTAATGAAAACAACACTTATCCCCTAAATTGTATATGCAAATTAATACGAATTACTTTATACTCTGTTGAGTTCGAATTTAACTGTAATAATTTTTCACTATAGCAACGAGAACCTGTGTTTTTCCTTCTTCTCTAACTGGGATTTCGGCTTGTAGATCGCAAAAGTCGGCGACGAAAGGTTAAAAAGAACTCCAGATTTGGATCATTGGTGCATTGGATGATCTAAAATGATGAGAGGAAGAAAAGGAGAGCTGATAGGCATGTAAAAACTGCGTAACGACTAAATTAGGAAAAAGAGCGAAATAAAGACGTAATTGGTTTAACTTAGTTTGTGTTTCTCAAGGTCACATATGATCATCGTATTTACACTTAATATTAACAGGTTAATGTAAACTACGACCACAGTTTTATTAAACTATTTATAGATTCAAAGCCAATACTTATATAAGGGCTTGATGACACCAAAGAGAAGTTAATTTAATTTCAATGCTCAATAAATTTCCTTGACAAATAGTTATTAGAAATTAATTAGCATATGAAAATATGGAAAACAGGATAACAAAGTTTGGCTATCAAACCCGTCAGAAATACTGCAAAATAGCTAGAAAATCAAAGTCCTGGTATGAAATACCTTAAGATAGTTTAAATGTTGAATTGTAGGAACAAAGGAAACTTCTTAAAAGATTTTTTGTAATTTGTCGCCAGAGTTAAGGTCAGTTTGGTAACATTAGAGATGTAAAGGACATAAATGGAAATTAAAATGGAGAAATTTCGAAAAACGAAAACTCAAATGAGTCTAGAAAAATGTTTTCTTCCTATAGACTAATCCTACCTGCGTCGCGAATCGCTTTAACTTATCGCCTCCAATGTTGGCTAGAACTCAGTAGAAAGGCAAAAACTAGCAGTAACATGCATCTATCACAATTAGTTCACATAAACAAATATTAAGAAATCGTGAATATTAATAACGTATTTAAAACATATGCAGTAGTTAATATTTTTGCTTTGATTTTTATTCAGTTATTATTTTAATTTAAATCAGCCACTTACTAAGAAGTTGAAAAGCAGTCACTCCTACTCTGTTGGAGTTGGAGTAACAACTAACGGCTGGCAGCCAACAACAACAGCAACCAGCACCAATTTGTAGCTGCTTGAGTAAGGGCTAACAACAATTGTGGAGAAAAACACCAAGAGTTGATTAGACCAGAATGTATTGAACGAGCCGCAATAAAAGAGTCACTAGAGTAAGAGAGAACTGAGGAACGAAGGCAATTGGGAGGCAGCATAAGATTAAGTGTCTGACAAGCGTATGTGTGGGTATTGAAAAGCAGTTTATGTGAGCCATTTGGGCGAGGACACGTGCAGGGACATAAAGACAGGTGTACTTTTAGCGAAACGGGACGGTTATAGAAAAATTTGGGATAGAATGAGCAGATGGAATGGTTCCGGACATCGCGGTGAGGAAAGTGAGCTCATTCGAGGATCACTCCAATAATTAAAATAAATCACTTGAGGACACAAGATGCTTATCCGCAGGGAGCTTGGGGTTACAATAGAGTCAATAACTTCGAACACTACTTTGACACCGAAATAATTAGATCTCAGTGAATAGTGATGGCATAGATGAAAATTTCAGAAAAGGGTAGGGATTCATCATCCACGTCTTATTACTCTGTCTATACGAAAACTTATATAAAGGCCAAAAATAGTAAAAATATACTGTGGTAAAAGCAAATGGCGTGACTTTCACGATGCGTGTAAGTGGTGGTCTGGAACATCCGCCTCTCCAAATAGAAACCACAAATTGTAGAATGTATGATCTCATTACCTAAATTAGTTCACTAGTAAATGATAAATGTCTAGTCGATGATTTTATAGAGCTGAATAGCATGGTGGCCAAGAAACAGTTATTGATACCAAAACTGATTTCAAAATCAGAACCAGGTTAGGATTTGAGCAGACCTATAAGAAATGCTAAAAATAGGCATTGTACAGTTTATCTACTATTATCTGAAGTAAGATGGATAAACTTAGATGAAGGGCTTGTCAGAATCCTTCTTGGTAGACGATGTAATATCTTAACTGATTGCTAAAGAGTCAGTGGAAGAAGTTTTATTTTCCCAAAATTGAAAAAAACGAAGGTAAATCTATGGATAAGATGCACATGAACGATGATACATTTTTGAAACTACTTTAAAATGTTATCTACCTTCAAGTTTGCCCACGAAAGGAGTTGTCAAGGCAACTTTAGGTAGAGTTGATAATTCCTTCAAAATTCTATTTCTCGAATTATCGAACAACATCAACTGGAAGGTGTGCCTCAAAGGTAAATAGTATTTATCAAACCTCAAGTGTTATCAGTTCCTTGCAAATGAAAGTGAGAAGGCGGTCATCAACCGATCACTTCGAAACTAAAGAGGATCTACTGATTGATTAGTCCTTATTCTAGAAATTAGATGATGTAAAATCAAATCAAGTAGATTTTTCAAATGAAGATGGCAATGAAATGAGAAAATCACAGTCAAAATTAAATTTGGTCCACCGACTCTCCAACTATACCCATTTTACCTTTAAAACTAAAAAGTCTATCCATTCTTACTTTTCGTAATGAAAAAATTTGCAGAATTGTTACTCTGCTATTTATAATATTTAAACTTTTTCTCTATTGTTAATTTGAATTCAACGTCGCTTAAACTCGTATATAATCAGGAAAACGGTGTATTTGAATTACGATCAACATCAGTGTATTTTTAATAACAGAATTAAACACCAACAAAGAAGGCGAATATTCAAATATTCGAAGATAATTTGGGACGAACGAATTAATTAGATCGAAATCTTAAAATCCACTTTCGCCACAAAAAAAGATATTTTTTTTGGATAGGTAGAATCCTCTTCAAATGAAAGTTGTGAATGTTTTTGCAGACCATTGTGGAAAATTGTGATCAGATGGATCTTCATCGAACTCGATTTTATCTCTCCTTTGCATTCGGTCATATTGGCAACTTTAAAATAAATAAAACATATTTTACTGAAGAAGTAGCCACAGTCGATTAAATAGAGTTCTTCAGGTTCAGATTCATCCATTGTTTTCACTTTAGAAGAATTTTAAATGGGGGTAAACGAGTTGGAAAAATTTGCAGGATAACCGTTATCAGGTTCGTCAAATTCATCCAAATGATTTATTTACTGGTACCAAATAATTTATAGATACCGACCAATGCAATCTGCCTTGACATCGAGTAGACATCATAAGACTCATTCCTTCTAAGCATCTCGCATTCGAAATCCTGGAAAATAGAAAATAAATAACAGTATTCTCTTTCACTTTAGAAAAATATTTACCTTCTCAAGTGCATTTATCAAAACTCAAACATACTTGAGGGACTTTTGGCCTATGTGTCTGATACGGAGGTCATTGTCCTACATAGAATAACTATGCAGAATCGGCAAAGAATACCTCATGATGCTTCATCTGTCTTCTGCAATCAAAATTGAGCAAAGTGCCCTTTCCGGCACCCCCAGGGAACATAATTCAGTCTTGATTACGAGTGTTTGGCATGTTAGTTTTTCAATTACCGGAGCAAAGACTATTATAGTATTAATGAACTCCACCGCCAAATTCTGGAGATTCTGGGCTTGAGATGCTCGGGGTGATCAGATCTGAGAATATGAAAGGGATAACTGTTGGACAATAGGTAGAGTATGAAGCTTCATTAGATCCATTTAAGTTCTCTTGTCCTTTTCAATCTAATGCTGTAGTACGATAAGGGCAATTTTTGATGTGCAGTCAGCGTTGTGAAAATTGTCGACTGCTGCAGATTGAACAGGTTCTTCCTTTCGGCAAGAAATCAGTTACTTTTTCACTTAGACACGATTTCCTTCAACCGATTGTGGACCATTTATTTGAAGTCTGAGAGGAAATAAAAAGATCGTCACTAATACGGAGTCGAGGTTTTCTTCGATTGAAAGTTGTCATTGACCCCGAGTTCAGTCAATCTTTCCATCAAGTGGCTTAGAGTTCTAGCATGGCTAAAAAGGACGTGATTTTCAACTGAAGCGGACCATTTGAATTATATTTAAAGTCCTTGCTTCTCACCAAGAAAGCAAACTATTTAAATTGGCTTGGAGGCTAGTTTTTCTTCAATTAAACATAGATTCCAGAAAATTTCATTTCGGTAATGGAATGTGGTGTGTGGTCGCCTCAAATGATCATGAATATCGCCAGCGACTATTGTCAAATGATCACATTTTTCGCAAACTTCCTGATTTCGATCCTTCAGGACGAAGAAATGATTGATTAGAGCAGCAACAGACAGCATTATTTAGATAACACAAAGGTCGTTGATGGCAACGCATATTCATCAGAATCATCAATATAGCTAATCTAATAATATCTTCTTTGTTAGATATGGAGAAGGAATATGCTTTAGCTAAGATACTGGATGTTCTCGAAAATAATCTGAACACAACTGAATGCCAATGATTTATCATTTCATGGAATAAATTCACTTAATCGCTATTCGATTCCTCCGTCTTTCTATTTACTAAACGGATATCCTCAGATCTAAAAGGATTTTGCTTGAAGACACTTCCTCTATCACTGCCTCCATCGTCGGCCAATTAATGCAAAGTAGCTGATTTTCTAATGGCGATTTCTATTAATAAGCTTCAATTCAACGTTTTCAGAGGGAATAATTCATTTCTAGATCAAGCGTAAAATTTGATATTGAATTTGCTAAATATAAACTTTCAATAACCTCTTGAATTTTGAGTGGATATATATCTTTATTGGTTCAGCCACTTTGGGACTGTCAATTTAGCGTTTGTAATCGTAAGATGAAAAAAGTACGTTAAAACACTCTCTAGTCCCTCACAGGTGATCATATTTCGTATAAACCATTTATTTATGTGAACAGAAAGTATAATAATATTTTAACTCACAGCAAGAAAATACTGTAATTTGAAATGATTTTTTATAAAGCCATAGAAAATTAGAATCCAGGAAGACTTGGTACCTTTAATGATAGAGAGAAATACTTAGAAATATAAGTGAGTAATGATGACTCTCCTTTTGACCAACCAATACAGCAATTATGGCATCAGAGTTGGCGAAAGGCCAAAATAATAAACGAGAGCGTGAGAGACGAAGCTTCCTCGATCTTCACTCAAAGAGCATCCAAAATATGAATCAGATTCGTACCACCCCTTTATACAAGTCTCTATATATAATATTTCGCAGCGAAGTAACAAGTATGACATTACTACGTTAACATTATGCCTACAAATATCTGGATCATTCATTTGGCGATTTCGCAATTGATATGATTCAACTAATTTATTTGGGTTCTTTCAAAATCACGCCGCTTCACTAACCCTGGCTCTTAAACTAAATCTATCTATATATATAGTCAATTGCTTCTGTCAATCCAATCTAGCGTTGATCCAGTTGTTCCTCCTATCTCATACTTCTCTGCGGTACCATAGTCTGTTACATGCCCTCTGTTATAATGCCAACCATTCATATTGATCAAATGGACTAGACAGGTACGCCGCTTTCTGTGGTAAATGAGCCCCTAAAGGAGGAAAATGCATTCAGTATAACTAACGTTTTGGTATTTGGAATGAAAAGAAGCAAACCGGAACGTTCCACCTTACAAGCACAAGCCATACATTAAATACGGAGACAAACATAGAGGAAATACAAAAAGGGAGGAGGGCGAGAGGGAAGAATCAGAGTGATTCGTCTATACATGGAGAAAAAGAATGGGGTGGGAGAAGGACGAGGCTTTCAAAAGCGGGTTGCAAAGATGCCGACTTAGGCATCCTTCCTGGACTCCTGTAAATTTATGTCTGACTCGGTAGAGAATGGCGTTGCCTTCGTTCGTCTTCTGATACTCTGAAAATTGTTAAAGAGTTAAATTATGACTGAAATACTCAACCACGACAGTTTCTCAACCAGTGAGATCCAATCAAGGAGAGATTAAATACCTTACATACTGTAGCACAAACTGGAATGACTACAAAATATGTAAAAGCAAAGTGGTAAATATTCAAAAGATTAAGGCCGAAAGTAGTTGAGATTGCTTATTCTAATTAAGCCGATATTACGGAAAGATTATGGCCAATTTTAAATGGCACGACAATGATAAACATGATAATAGCTGCAATTACATTGTGATCCAAACCAAGTATCTTAAGAATTCTGATGAGCATAACACCAGTGGCATTTACAGGTAATAAAACCAGTTGCCAAAAGCAGTAATCAGTCAGCCTGAAATGAATCGAAAACTCACATTCTCCCCGTTTCGACTACGGGCCACTTCTGAATCCGAAAGAGCATTCTTGGGATGCACAATCTCGTCATCTTCGTCAACATTTGTTGATGGAGGCTTGGAACAGAAAACGCAAAGTTTAACGGTCAAGAAACTGCTGATTACCTAAAGGGAAATAAGACAAAGAAAACGCTAGTCAATACTCCGACTTGGAAATAGAGGACATCATTTAGAAGAGATACTTACCAACCAAATGAACCAGATAATGACATAATGAATGATGGCCTTTTCGAAAACTTCACTTCCAAGTTTGTAAGCCACCATCGATTCCACAATTAATGTTGCTCTATAAAGTATAAAAATAAGAGCAAGCTAAAATAAAATTACTACAGAAATAGATACAAGTATAGTGTGATTACTTACGTGAAGACCCACATTTGAGAACCGATTCGAGTGACCTGATCATCAGTCACGTAGTGATAAAATTGCCTAAAAAGAAGGGGAATACCAAGCACCATTTATAAAAATATAATGAACACAGATACACGTATATAATTAAAAAAATTGAGAAGAGACAGAAATGCGAGGATTCACAATCTGATATAATTGCATAACACCGTAAACACGAATATTTGTTCCTGTATTTTTTGTGTTCATATCTGTTAAAACTTATTGTATACAACCAAAGTAAGCGCAGCATTCACATTTAGACATACATAAAGAGTAAATTACAACGGGAAAATATCCCGTTCCTAATACCTAATTTGTAAATCCCGAAATGGCACCGATAAACAGTCGTCGCTAAACCCTAGCACCAACAGCAGTACTTTAGTTAGACCGATCAATTCTACAGTTGACAAGACTTAATGTATTTGCGAAGTAATAGCTAGGTTGCATTATATGGACAGAATTGGCTCTAAGTGGCTCTCTTCTCCGGATATTTAAATGCATAAATATAACCAAGACGCTGATACACTACTGGCTGAAAAAAATAACTGATTGTCCTAATCAACTCACAACAACGAAATATATTTGAAAATTAACAACACTAAAAGAAATAAAATACGAAACCAAGACTTGTGCAAATAAAGACAGTGGTTCGAAATAGCCGGACTATGCTAGTTTAATTATGGACTTTAAACCAATATATGACGATTTAAATAACTGACTATACGGGGCGAATGAGTGGCTCTACTACATAAAAAATAACATTTTCTCCAAAAGTAATTCTCACATGTTATATTACTTAACAATGCCTAACGTGTGCAAAACAAATACCGGATAACCTTTCAAGGGCTCTTAAAAGAATAGCGCAGATACTGGTCAACATCATGGCGCCCAGAGAGGTCGTCTTCAATCTCCAAGATGGATGTCTCAAATTTGGACGCGAGATGTCTATCAAAACCCAGCGGTTAGAAGTGATTGACTGGAGATAAGATCTTGAATACAGTGTTCACAGGTGGTTTAGCTGTGTGCGTGCATGTCTGAACATAGATACCTAAACAGATGCCAATCATTACGCCGAGACACAACTAATGTCTAACGAAGAAATGTTTAGTCTATAACTTAACTTACTTAATAAATTGGAGTGGGTTTCCGGCTACCTCCGTACTGATTTAGTGAAATATTTCCCCTATTCGACCGATGCTGGATGCTTCAAGACTTATAAAAGCGTTGAAAATGTCACCGTTATAAATTACTGCCTCAAAACTAGCCCAGAATTTTACCCAACCTAATACCGAGGAGACAACTGACAAAAATCATGTAAAATTGTAAATTTTATTTCTTTTGGGTAAAATATTTATATATTCAGTCACCCATCTGATCGTCATTTTAGTTTCAAGCATAATTGACCGCCAAAAAGATTTAATGAAGCAAGCAGAATTTTCAATCACTGTTATCGAAAATGATAAAGTATAATAATAAATGTTCATCGAACGAATGCTAAAATCCGCAACTGATACCTTTCAAGAAATGAAGATTAGAGCTACAAATAGTAGCGCTATAAGGTGAATAAACATAGTTGTTTGTTAAACACTCTATCATTCAATCCAAATGATAACAATGTTATCTTAACTATTAAAACTGATCCGGTGTTCCGACATCTTAACTCAATCTTCACGATGCCGGAATCTGGCCTTCCCCTCTGCTAATTGGAATGCGCCCAAATCAAACTCCAATTTAGAAACTGCATAATATCCAAACATCACCTTGGATTCCTGGAATGACGTATCAAGCGACAGCAAACCACAAAACCGACTTTATAAGAGACAACTGGATGTGGAAGATTACCTGATGGCGGGAGCAGAGGAGAGAGTGATAATGGCGATTCGGCCTTGAGTGAGGAAATGTGAGGGTTTGACAATAAAGACGTGTTTCAACCAGAAACAATTCAACTCAGCCATCTGCCAGAAGAATATCAGAATGGTAAGTTGGATGACTCGTTTGAAGGAGGAGTTCCTGTCTAACCAATGCGTCGGCGTCCAGCTAGAGAAGGGAAAGTAAAAAAGATGTGGTATTCATATAAATCTCATTATCTGTAACGGAGTCAGTGACATTGATGTATACATAACAAGAGTACATAGTGCTCAAGATTAGATTGTTATATTCAGGAGTAGGATGGTAAATATCTTCGTGGTGACTAGCCCAGACAATCATATCTGCGTCCAATTTGAAAATAATCCTCGTCTTTACTTAAAAAAATCGAGATGGTCATAAAATAATCGATATCCGCACACAACCAGTAATGTGAGAGTAGGGAGGGGGAGCCACTAGAGCCAAGACCATCACGGGGATATTGCCAACAGATATAAAAAGTCAATAACTAATTGGCAATATTGCTTTTCAGTTTGAAAAAAGTAAGCAGAGTACGTCAAGTTATTTCACAGAAGGAAGTCTACTTTCATACAAGTTACTATGAAAACCAGTTGCACTTATTGAGATAAGCGTAAAAATATCAAACCCACAAGGAGTAGGGGGATATGTCGTTCAAAAAATGGTACGGATTGCTGTCGCTGTGATGAAGCAGGGCAGTATATGCTTATGACTTCACCAGCTGAAAAGAGCAGTTGTAGTATTTGACCAGCCAATCATGTTCTACTCTTTTCATGAGAACCTCCTTCCTACCAACTAGCGTTTGAGGATCTTCGGATACTATCGAGAAGCCCAAACGAGCCCTCAATAACACACGAGCTGCTTAGGACTTCTGCTATACTGGTGCCTCTTGTACTCTCCTTCTATTTATGTTCAGACACTTGTATTCTGTTAAAATGTATACCTTTTCTCATTAAACTCCTATTCCACTCGGGGCACTTACAAGCCTGCCCAGGTCTTCAAGTGCTAAACCCAGAATCCAATAAATGTCAGTGTTTGGTCTGTCCCATTATAAGGCAACAAATTCATTTATGAACTGAAATGATGGTCAAATTACACTCACAACAAGTTGAAAATGGTATTTTCTATGATCCACGGTAATTGTAATAATTTGAATGGCGTTTATCTAATATTGATAGTTTTTCATGAAATGAGTGACAAAATTTCCTTCAATTAGAAATATAACGACGAATGTGTAAGATTCTTGACAAATTGAACTGATAGGTAAATGAGATGTACAAAGTACTATTTGTAAAAATCTAATGCCCGAGTAGAAACGCCAGGATAATTTTATGAAACAGTCTTTATTTTTATAACTGTAGAAAAAAAAATTTTTACTTTTATGAATTGATATACTTCAAATCTGGAGTTGCATAATTTTGAAATAACGCCGAAAAGTCGAGTAAGCGTATGACGTAGAATGAAATACCAGCAAGTGGTAGTGGAAATTCACAAGCACACAGATTCTTCACGAAACAAATAGCAACAATGTGAAGAAATTTAAGGATAAGTAAACTGAGAAGCTCAAGGAAAAGCTAAAAACGTCAATTTCTTGGCTAAAAACTATCAATAGCATAAAATGCTGGAAAATGTTTCAGTTCCCAGGAGAGACATGAGAAAAACGATTTAACAAACGAGCAGACATAAATGAAAGCTTCATAAATTATTTACATATCCCAAAAAATGGTTGTCGCTAGAAAGTATCTAATTAACAATTAACTTAATGTATATAGGCCAGAAGCCAAAAGGATAGGAAATAGTTTCGACCAATATTTAATATAAACGTATTTAAACAAGTAAATATAGAAAAGTGATACGAAAATGGTTCAACGCTAACTCATTCAGGAGTGATAATGTAAATGGCAAATCACTGAAGGATTTTTATTGCCACTCTAAGGATTATAAAACTCTCATTTCAAATAAAAATAAGTAGCCAAAAGGGTAAATACTTTTTAACTAAAGCAACACTAGAAAACTTAGCTTTCTGATTCAACAAATTGCACATTTTATGTAAACCACTCTATAAAGTCAAAAAAATGCCTACCTTACAGGAGTAAACTGAAGAACAGCTCGCTTGAGTTTGCCCCTCTTAGAGGGAATATCTCGGATGGACTCCCACTGGTAGGATCTGGCATGGAACCACTGACAGAGGAGCATTCCACAGAAGATTCCCAGACCATTGCAGAGGAGGACGTCTAAAAAGAGACTGTCCCACCAACACTCCTGGAAGTTGGGAAGAATGTGCGAGAAAGCGATTTCTGTGATTTCCCAGTTAATGGAGAGGGTCCAGAGAATGAGGTAGTGACGCAGGAGAATGGCTTTGATCACCCAGCCAAAGAAGTGACCGAAGGCAAATACGTCCATATGACTCCAGATACGCTCCAGTGTCACCTATTTGGAAAACGCAGACACCCAAGTATTGAAAAAGTGAAAATAAGTTTAAACATAATTACTTCACTGGAAACTGAAAAGAAATCCATTATGAAATAAGCTATTGATATTTAAATAACAGCTTTTTAAGCCGTAAAATCAAATAAGCACCTTAGTGCCTAAGTTGTGTATTGAAATAATAATATGAATCTAGAGCGCTAATGGCGTAGTGGTCAACGTCCAGATTCGATATCCATCGGCGCATAAAAGTGTACGGAACTACCAATCTATTAACCGAAACATCAAGGGTAGGGTGATAAAATGTGAGTTTCTCATGAGCGAGATTTTCGGACTTGTGTGTTAGAAAGCACTTTAACAAGCTCGGAACTTATGTGCTAATTTTATGCCAACTAATAGAAAAAACAGTATCCGCCGGTCAAGTCATACATTCGAAGCTCATCGGTGTATATTCAGTAAATGGATTGAACAAATATGTGCATACTCAGTTACTGCTTAAACATAAACCGCCATTTAATAGTAGAACGGATTTCATTTAGAATTGTAATATAGAACTTGCAATTCCAAGGTGAAAATAAACATAGTTTACAACAGTCTGAGTGATTTGTCATTAAGTTGGAAGTCTTCAATTAACCTTTAAAGTAGTTTATTTAGTGATAACTTTGGCTAATAATTTCGATCAAATGTAAATGGGACGTGGAAACTTTACAAGTCGCAACAACGATCTAAAAGTAATCTAACTGCCTATTTATGAAGCGAGTTTAAAATGCCTTAGTATTCTGCGTCTAAAGATTCTTCTCTAGTTAATTTTGTCTAAGGTACACTGTGAAAATTATATGATCTGGGAATTAGAAATGATTATTCCTTGTTTATTCGAAAGTGCTAAGAGTTGTCAATTAAGGTTAAAGCTTTGATCACAGATTTCGATTATTTACATTTTGTTATTTTTGACAATTATTTGGTGCAATTAAGCGCTGTGGTTAAAACCAAACAACGAAGAATCAACTAAGTTCATTACTAGATATGGAAATTAAATAAGAGGAGTATAAAATTAAATAATTACGCACTTAGATTGCTATTATCGCCTTGAGATCTTTGGGCTACTATAAGCAAAGATATTTTAGCCTAGAGGGCATATTCGAGAACCCGCTTTACCGACCTCACAAATTTGTATTCTAGGAACCAGTTTTAAATATGTTTCAATCACTGAACTAAGAGTTACTATTTACTCCAACTCTTCAAGGAAGTGCGGTAAGCTAGTAATTGCTAAATGGTGGGAGCTTAATATTTATAGAAGAATGCTTCACTGCGTGAGAAGTGGATAATACAAAACTAGTCAATTTAGACTAGTCAAACGAGTACGAGTTAGCAAAGGGAGGAGCCAGTATGGCCTCTTGACATCGAGAATTTATTGTTGTTAGACGCTTAAGATGCAAGTAGAGAATGAACGGCTTGATAATTAATGATAAGAACACAGAGGTACAAACTTCTAAAATGATGAATGCGTCTAAGAATGATTTAGCAAACTCATTCTGTCGGACAGAGACAGACAGGCCTATCATAAAAGGGATATTTCCCTAAAAAAGAGCCCTTAAACGATTTCATTTTGAGCAAATCATTCGGATTGATAGTGCAGACCAACATAATTACTAGTGTTCAGAACTAGAAGGTAGTTTCTACTCTAAATAATCACTAAGATAAATAGTTTCACCATGGGATAAACGCTACTTTGTTCAAGCGACGACTTGACTTTACAAAATGACGGATAAAAAAAAACAAAAAAGAATCAGTGGAAATTCATCAACAATAGAATAAAATAGCAACAGCACAGGCTACTTGAGTGTCATTATCAAAAACTGATCTAACTTGTACAATTAATTACTTAATCACAAGTCATAAAAATTCCCTTGTATTCAAACGAATACATTGAAACATGAAACCGATGAATTCAGATCTCGCAATCTCTAGATATTAATAGCCAACTGGAAAAAATAGCAAAACATTGAAATATGTAAATGAGAAGGTAATTAGATGATATTACCGTTATATAATGCACTTAACCGAAAAAATATACTGTATACACTCGACCTTGAACATAAAGCAAAGTGTGCTAAAGTTGACGGTGACATTTACCTGCGAAGATCCGAAGGCAATTATGTAATCATTCAGAAAAGGATACCCAACATTTTGTTAAATTATTATCAAACCTCAATAAACGCCAATAAATAAAATCAGCATTAAGTGCAGAGAAAGGCAACTAAAAAGTTCTTTAAATGGATGTAAAAACCACAAAACCACAATACTTAACTAGGGATGCTGGCAACCGGATGAGCTTGTGACTTCAGACGCGGATGAAGTGCACATTAACCAATGTACCATCGACATACAAACGCGGAGTCAGCAATTTCGACCTCATTTTAGCCTGAAGTAGTCTAACATGATCGATTGGAGGAGAATCGATATCTTCTAAGTAAAAATTTTCAATAGTGAAGTCTTCCAATCTGACATCCGCGTAGTCTTCTTCTAGACGTTTGAAAAATATTTTAGACAGATGTTCAGATGCAAACTAAAGCTGCATGCAAGAAGTGCATGTCAGAATAAAGTTATGCGAAGAAAAAAATGATGTCGTCGAATTCGATTTGAGTCGTACTGCTCCGGTGTGCTTTTTTATCTACATCAGAAAAGAGCTGAAAGAGAATGTGCAAGGCAGCAATTTACAACAACTCTAAGAGTATGATACTGTAATTCGATTAAACCTACTATTTAGGACTTGTTGATAAGGCTATCAAATTTACTCACATGAGCAAATGCTAGCAAAAAACTGAAGAAATCCCAGCAAGAAATGAGATCGTTTCTGTCACTTGAATTATATACCTATTGCTCAGCAATAAGAACTCGAGGGAGCAGGACATGTAAAAAAAGAACGAGATAACAGTTACTCCATCAATTCAACCATTTAACCCCAATCAAACGAAAACTTATTCACTGTGGATCAAGTTGCAAACTCAAAGCATAAAATAATAAATCGATTCATTTCTAAATGAAAATGAAATCATGTTGATACTTTTTTAAATAGGAACTAGAAAAGGCGATGAGGTAAGATACAACCACATTTTCGATGAAGCAATTGAATAAACTAGATAAATGGAAACCAATAATGAAATTGAACCACACTTTCCCTTCACATAAAGACGGCAGTTAGGGCAAATTAGATAATGGAAATTAAATTGCCCAAAGACTTTTGCCGACATAACTTCGACAAATCTACTAATTTGAAAAGGTCTATGATGGAGTGAGTTCTAAATTTGAGAGATGAGACGATATAAGAAGAAAATAAAAGGCGATTAAAAGATGTCATATGATGTTGGCAATATTAAATAGGCAATACTCAGAAAACAAGGATCGTGATGCCCAAAAAAATAATAGTAACAGAAGTCACTCACGTGGCAATTTTATAAGTAAATTATAGAACAGAATGATAAGTTCTCTGGAAAACAAACTTAAGATAAGCGAAAAAATAAAAAATATAACATACCTCACTGCAATTAACGGCATATTCCTTATCCAAAATATCTGAATACTTCATGCCCATTAAATTGGGATCCAGGTAGAAAAGAATTTTGCGGACATCTTCAATACGTAGAAAAAGAACAAAGACGAGACTAAGAAAGTAAAGCAGACTAGCACCGAAAATGACTCTCCAAACTAGAGGATGAGGACGAGTAAATGGACCATTAGGCATAATCATAGTCGAAATAATTAGAAAAACTGTAATGGTCACAATGGCTCCATTGAACAGACAGTCTTTAAGCGGAAGATCAGCAGGTCTAGAAAAAAATTAAATGTGGAAAATAGAGATTTACCTGGTAAACGCGAAATAGGTTAATCCGAGGATTATTAGAATGAGGACCGTTATTGATCGAGATTGATAAAAGATATTAATTGAAATATCCTTGACTGATTGTTGCTCAATATTCTGTTTGAAATATTCCCTTTCAACAGACGATTCCGAGAATAATCTTCGCCTTAAATAGGCAAATCTCTGCGGCATTTTTTGACGGCGCCAGTAAATTTTCTAAATTCCGGCCGAGAGCTAGTTATTCCTAACGAAAGGTCAAATAAGATATATACTGTCAAATATTCTCATTTAGTGAACTAGGATATCTTTCAATTTTTTTCAGATACCGATGTTTATATGTTGATTTAAATAAAAATATATCAGGTACTTGAGTATCACTCTGATGCAATTGTTTCACAGATATTTAAACATATATATTAATCTGTATTAAAAATGTATGATATTATATATAATACACTGCATATAACTTGATTTTTAAAAAGCCTTATAAACCTTAGAAATCAATGCCTCGTCTTCATAATAAGAGATTTTTCAATTTTATAATTTTTCAAAGGAGAATATTAACAGACTGGACGATTCTGGCATACTTAAAATCAATTAGGGTTAGGGTTTGGCATATTTAAAATTCATCTCCACCTCGATTTAAATGATATGAATGATTGTCTGTAAATTCGATTTCTAATTACTTATGTCCAATTTTTTGCTTGAAAATGAATAAGATGGCTGCAACAGAACGAATTTAAAAATATGAATTCAAGCGACATAGATAAAACATATTTTAGATTGTTATTAAATATGACAATCTGGTGCTTATACTTAATGGTGGATTGACAAAAATGTTTACAGTTAATTAGTACGGCACGTACTTGTTCCTCCGATTTAAACATATAAGTTATTATCGGCATTTATAATTATAAAGCTACATCATTTTTTTAAATTATGCACTATTTGAGTTAAACCTAGGAACATCTTAGTAGGTTTTTTATCATCAATAGAAAAGTAGATGAAACACTGGGAAATTTGAAGTGCAGTGTTTGTTAGCTAGGTAATAATAATTGTATGATATCTTAATATCACCATTTGGCCAATCAAGAATGCATTTCCGATAGCGCTTCTCCGGAATATGATTCATAATAATAGTATTAGATTTGTAATTTGGCTATTAAAATATTGCACTTTTATAGTTTCTTTTCAATTTTAAGATAAAGCAGTAAAAATGATTTTATGCTTATCATGAATAAGACGGGATTTATTATTTTTTTGAAATATCAGGAAAGGCGGCCACTTGTGTTGGCTTCATATTAATAACTAATTTATTTCATTCGTAAACTGTTTCGTGTTAAATTTCAAGAATGAAAATGTTCTCTTTATTGAATTTTATATATGTAATGAAATTTTTTCTGCTATTATTTTATTTTCCAATTCAAATGTTTTGTTTGAATTCTCCATTGCTACACTGCGGGGTACATTGGAGTTATCATATAGTTTTATTTCAGACTTAGGTATTCATTTAAAATCAAAAAGAGATCTTTTAAAGTGAGTATCGTTTTTGACAATATTTTATTCTTTGTTAACTCTGGACGAACATCTCTTGCTGATATTGTTGTATATTCCTGTCTCAACAAATAACTAATATTTGTCACTACTTTTATAAGTGTTTTTCGTTTGATTTTAAATTTTCCAATGATTTTTATCAGTTAACTTATTTTATTAAGTGTAAATTTTGGAGTCCATCCCTTTTAATTAGGAATTTCTCTTTATTTCAGTTTCTATCGACAATCAGTATCTTTATCCTGCCAATCATAATTTTGCGATTTTATCATTCATAAATCTATAAAATGAGTCTCGCCTCGCGGCATAGCGGAGCCACACAGGGAAGTAATCACACAAATGCCAATAATGCATCGAAGCCGGCACACGGAAAATCAAGTCGAATGGGTGGTCCTTTCGCCAGTCTGATATCTGGACGCTTGGCTATGCCTCGTCAGTTGGTTGTCCAGGCTCGAAATGCTCTTGATAATACCCCAGTACAGATTCATCTCAGTTTTTCTGGTACGATCGGTCAAGGAACCTTTGGACAGATTGAGAAAGCCACTTTAACCACTCCACCGCCAACAAAAACGTCCGATGAAAAGTCCTCCTCATCGGTAAACGCAGCAAATTCTGCTGATACTACTGTTCTATCAGTTGCTGTTAAACGTGTTCTCCAGGACCCGCGATACAAGAACCGAGAACTGAGCATCATGCAGAAGTTGAACAGACATCCTAATGTGGTTAAATTTTACTACTATTTCTTTTCAACCTCATCTTCCTCATCACGTACTCGTTCTAGAGGGTCGCAATCACAAGCTCTGGAGGGAGAATGCTCAGATGTGCCACCGAATACTGACATGGATGTTTATCTGCATTTAGTGCTGGAATGTTTCCCCGGAAGTCTCTGCGAATTGGTCTACGTTTACTTTCAGCGTACTATGAGCATCCCACCACTTACTGTCAAACTCTTCACTTATCAGATGCTTAAAGCACTCGCCTATTTACATAGCCATCAGATTTGCCATCGAGATCTTAAGTCATCTAATCTCCTTGTCAATGAGCAGACTATGGTCCTCAAATTATGTGATTTCGGCAGTGCTAAGGAAATGGTTCCTGGAACAACCAACGTCTCTTATATTTCCTCTAGGTTAGTTATCATTATGAGTCATATTCGCTAATATTATTTTATAACTTTCGCTGGTTTAATATCTTTAGCCCTCAAGTCTATTGTCTTTTGTAAATTTCTAGATATTACCGAGCACCGGAGTTGTTATTCGGGGCTCAGATGTACACTTGTGCGATCGATACGTGGGGAGCTGGTTGTGTTCTGGCTGAAATGCTTCGTCATCAGTGTCTCTTTACAGGAGTAGATTCCGTGGATCAGTTGGTTAAAGTAATCCGTGTACTTGGAACACCGACAGCGGAAGATATCGCCAGTATGAATCCCATGTACGAGTCCTACAATTTCCCCGATGTTCAATCCTGTCCTGTGAAACTATTCTTCCCACGTCACACGCCTGCTGACCTCTTGGCTCTTATGTCTAAAATGCTTGTCTACAATCCGAATAATCGACTTCCACCGCGTCAGGGCCTACTTGATCGTGCTTTCGATGAAATTCGTGATTTGAGGGCAGCGGGTGGAAAATTACCCAACGGAAATCCCCTACCACCTCATCTTTTTGATTCTGATCCGGTTGATTCTATTGGCAATAAGCCAACCGGTAAGAAATAATCAGGTGGTTATTGTTTTCTAAAAGTTCATTTCTGCTTGTTACTTAAAATCTCAACTTGTACTTTGTAGGTGACGCGAAAGGTCAGGGGCAATCAGAGACGGATGGAAATACCTCTCAGTCGGTTAATACAGATTCATCGAAACCTGCTTCCGGAGATGGAATAAAACAGTCAACAGAAAATCCGTCGTCTTGATTTTCATTCTTACCTTTCATTGTATTTCCCCCTACTAACGAGCACCAACGAACAAACTCAATCCTCACACTCACCCACTCACTCTCACAATCTTCATTTTTAATATCTCTGTCCTCTTGCATTATTTGGTCCCTTTCCCCTCTTCACAGTAGTCTCTCCCTAATAAGGACCAGCATCTCTACATTCCCTCGTTTTCCTCCTGTGTAAATTTAAATTAAAATACTTCAGCTCACATATGTTAGGTGTGTGTGTGTTTGGATGGATGTGTAATTCATTTGTGTGACTGCTACGACATCTCCCTCTGTTCTTTTCTGTGCACTGTTGTCTTGAGTCTGTTCTCCTGTGAATGTGATTCACACGCGCTTTCCTACACCTCGTCGCCTCTCCTCTTTTCTGTCTGCCACGCGCACACACTTCAAATTAATACTCTTATCCTACTCCGACGAAAAGAAACGATTTTTGTTGTATTTGTTCTCTCCTCTGATTTGGAACTGTGAGCTCTTTGTTTACTTACACGAGAGTGGCGTCAGAGTTTCGGCTGAGTTAAATGGATCCGCTATTGGCTGGTGAGGTCATTTACCTTCCTTTTTGATACTATCTCCCAGGATCAGAGGAGGAATAGAAGTGACACCGCGTTGAATAATGATCATTGTTATGATTAGAATGCGTGTTTATGGAGGTACCTTGGATTCTGCAGCTTTATGTGTCTCTACTATAGTAAAACGTAGTTAAATCGGTCTTTTGATGCGTATTTGCCCACACTTTATTAGTGTTTATTTATTTATTTCTTGGGTGGTTCTGGTGATGTCTAACTGATGTTTGTTACTTAAAAATGTGGGTGAGAACGTGCTTGTAATTGGGTTACTAAAATTTTCTAAGAAAGATCGATTTTTTTATTTTCAAATCATGTATTTGTATTGCTAGAGATGCCTTTATTCGTAAAATGAGGCGAATTTGGGGATGTGATTTAATCTATTCTTCACAGTATTTTGTAATCAAATTTTGCTATACTGGTGAGTCCTTGGTTCACCTTCAATTACTTAGTTTAGAAATTGGTAATTAGTGAAAGTGAAAAAGTATCTCTTCTGAAGTGAAGGCTTTTTAAGTGATTGCCAGATTTTATTTGAAAACGATCTTTTTGTGCTCAACGCTTTAGTTTGTGGTTTGCACTGAGGTAAATCTTAGGTTTATTAATAATACTTTCCTTCATCTACTCTTCGTAGTTACGTCATTTAATAATCGCTATCAAATAACTTTGTGGGATTGCCATAAATCTTTTGATGTGCTTTATTATTAGCGAGTGCCTTGTTATGAATGCGATCTTTAAATAACTAAGAAGCACTAATTAAATGGAATACACAAGAAATGCTTTCCTATTTATGTAACACGGTGGCTTTTTCCTCCGAAGTTGGTTGATTGATTATTTCACGTTCGACATAGGGTGAAATCGTTTATTCTAACAATTTTTGCAGGATTCAATTACCCAGCCCTTCATCTAAATTGGAAAATATGGTGTGAACTGCATTAACAATTGTCAGAATCCATAAGAATGCTTTCATAAATAGTTCTTGTTTTGCCCTAAGGACATCACAAGTAAGGCATCAGGTCCGATTTGTCAGCTAACTTAAAATTCCAACTAAATTAATTCTCTTGATCAAAGAGGTCTAAAAATGGAGATTACCTTAATCTTTTAAGTGGCTAAGAAGAGGAAAAATATTTATTCCACATTGAAGTCGTTAAAGTGCAGAAGAAATCAAAACTGAAAATTCTGACAGAAATTCACATACACGAAGAGATCTGTGAGGTCAGTGACGTAAAAGGTTTAAGTGGAACGTACTATTAACTTAAATTACAAAAATAAAATCTGTCGAATTATAAATTGGCTTTTATTCATTTAATAGTAAAGATACGTTCACTTAAAAATGGGCGAGTGTATATAAAATATGGAATTATCATACGTTTTTACCCATTCAGTAGTATGTTTACAAGTTTCAACACATGTCTTCCACCAGCATTTTTGACATGCATTTTCATCATGGAGGTTAGGGATTCGTTTAAGCTTAAGCTATTCTATTCCACTTTATCTGTATTCTGATGTATTTGTTAAATCTAGAAAATTTCGTAATATAAGTTCAACCTGTTGAATTCTAATAAGTCCCCCTATTAATTTTGGGTACTGTGGATACAGTAGCATGGACTCATCTCAAATGATGGATTCTCTCCACTTTATCACGAAAATACAGTTATTAATATATTCCTTAGGTAAAAGGAATTAGTTCACTGCCTGACGACATGACTTGAGTCTTTAATACAAACATTGCAGAGCGGTAATCGAGTAAAATTTGTGTTCGAGGAGCCATTATGCTCAGGAAATCAAAAGTATTCGACTTTATTTCAACTGAGGTGGTCAAAACTTCTAGAATAAATTAACGATCATTTATGAAAATGTCTCTCTTAATTCCCGGTAGCTTAAGATAGATTTTGGTCTACTTTTTCAAGTGTTTTACTAACATTTCGTACTAAAATAATTAGTTACTAAATATTTTTGTTACTCAGGACAACCTTGGAAATAAATTTTTTCACATTTGAGTTCAAAACCGTTTCGCACTTGTCATGTGTGGGATCATATATGATATGTAATCATAATTTAGAATAGTTATCGAACCTTGCGAAAAGGAAAGATAATTTCATGTTTTTTCTTCTTCCAATTCACGTTAATAATTGTTGTAAGGACACTGAATCGAATATTTTGGGTGCATCTGAAGTAAACTCCCAAGCCTCATCTCTCATTCACTGGATTATAGATTACTGGATTGCTATACTCAAACCTGGATGTATAAAACCGCCAATGATGCAATTATCGCAGCGCATATTGGCTAATCTGGTAGCCAATCATTGCCTACATATCCTATCTACAAAAACAAATTGGATTTTTCAATAAGAGAGACATCGTTCGTGCTGAAAATGTTCTCCCTTCTTCTTCCAAGAGGAGGAAGAGTTTTAGATTTATAAAAGTGGTCTGACACATCGGTGTTTGCCAAATCGGAGTTCAGTTACTTAAAAGATAAAGTGTAGTTTTTAGTATTATGGAAGATTGAAGTTTTCGGAAAGTCCTTACACGCATTAGATGGGTAAGAAAGTATATTTACATATATGTGAATTTTATGAATTAAGCAGTACCCTCTCCGCTGATAGGTCCGATAAAAGCAACATAGAACTAGTTAATTAATTAAAACAATGGCGACTTCTCCAACACATGCAACGTGAGAGCGGATTAATCATGTCGAATTTGTGACAGATCAACCTTGTTGACCACTTGAAGAATATCTATTTATGCCAGTGCTTCTTGGTATTGAAAATAAATTTTTCTATCAATAAAAGGATATTTTAGTGCAACGCTAAGCAACTTTCGAAAGTAAATAAACTAAGTACTTTGATACTTTAATAGAATCTCCAATTCACGCCTTTTTGACACTTCAACTAAATTTTATTAGTATTGCTACGATATAAGATAAATAAACTTTCTTGCGAGGAGTATTTATTTTCACGACTTCAAATCCTCTGGACTTAATCCTGGTCGCAAACAACCAATGTGCATACTTTGCGATATTCACTTTATATCCTCACACTGATGGCAAACTTCAAGCCCTTGCAGTTCGAATGGTGTACAGTTAGGCTGCTGCAAATCCTAGTAGGTATTGAACAACTGCACAGTGGTGGGAGCGGTTCTACCATCCAATTTTTAAAAATTGATCAATCCGAGGTGCATGCTCTCTTCTGTTGTCAAACAAATTTGAATTAGTTTAAAAAATTACGAAAATGAAACGAACTGAATGCCATAAATTCAATTACCTCGAGGATCTTATGCTAGTTTTTGTCCATGTGATTAGCAGTTTGACTTTTTCTCAGCTGAGAAGAATATATGCTCCTTCTTTATTAAAAGCTCTTTCGAAGAAAATCTCATTGAATCCACTGTTAATATTAAGAATGAAATCCTGATATTCAGTACTTTAACACTCTTGTCTTATAAGACCTGAAGAAACCGGAATATGGACACAGGAAGTCTATGTTGATCGTTGCTACTATGACCTTGCCGATAGTGCATGAGTATAGCTTTCTTTACCACAAACACTCGCATTTAGTTGACAACTTCGCACTTCACCGTCTTCTCTCGAATTCTCTTGAGGTCGGGATATGTGCATTTTAAAGACAGAAATTGACATTTTTGGCTATCGTAGCCATGACTGCCCAGTCAAGCCAACGACTTTCTCCGTGTTTTGGTTTATCTGCCTTAGCGATGAAATACTAAATGCTATGCATCTTCCGGTCCAATTCACTTCTATGATGTGATCCTACTACTTAAGTTGACTAAATGAATAAAATAGTAAATCAATTTTTCTTATTAGCTACTGGAAAAAGACTATTTTTTCCCACTCTTCTCTAAATAAAGACGGAATTTCTTCCTAATTTCCCAAATGATAGCGGAAATTTTGCAAAAACGCCTATTTTTTAAGTCTAAACCGATTGAATATCACTTTTGTTAGTAAACAAATGTTAACCATAACGTGCCTTGTGTTCTGATTTGGGTTACTGGCTTCTGTGTTAAGCTGATATTTTCTGGGTTTTCCAGATTACTTTGATCTGAGAGATTATTATCTAGACTTCCAGTTTGTTACGTTATAACATTGATCCACCTACATACTATTTTAAAATACTATTAGTTCAAAACGGACTCCATCGTTTTTATAATTTATTCTATTATTTACCTTTTGTTGTCAAATATGATCATTCTTATGTACTTCTCTACTTGCAAGATAGAACCAACATAGGTAAATATGTACAGTCATTTCATCTTTTGGTTGGGATGGCTTTTTGAGTTTTTATGAGTTATGTTATCGGAGGCATACCTCGTTTTGTGAAGAGAAAATAAATAAAATCCTACGGCAAGAAATTTTCGCGTCCAATAACACTCATTTTGGTATGTCGATGAAAGCGATCGATTTTCTAGTATTCGCCCACTTCTATTGGGTCATTTTTAGGTTTAGACAATAAAAATAAAACAATGAAATATCAAATCACAATACAATAAAGAAAATGTAATAAAACGGAGTGCATAAGGCATCTGAGGACATCTTACGTACTGTTAATGGTTGGAGCTTACAATTTCTTTTAACAAAATAAATGAGCATAATGGTAAACTTCGTTTTATTCTATATATCCTCCTGCAGCTCTTATCACCAACTCAATTCGAGTTCGAAGGCGACTGCAATTTTTGATAAGGTTGTACTTATTCATATCCTCCACTGCTCGGGCTATTACTCCCACCGAAGAGGATTTGGTGCTATGGGGATGCATATTAACTTCCTTTTCAATCACGCCCTGCCCCAGACGTAATAATCTAAGGGGAAAAGGCCTGGTGAGTTAGGGGGCGGTCATAAGTTTGGTGTGACATGATAATGAAATTTCTCGGGGAAAAACCAAAGACACTCCTGTTCTTCTGGATTTTTTAATTTCTTTAAGAATCGTTTCCCACACATCTAACGATTCTCTTCAGTTATTTTTATCCACATCAATTGACCTTGTCTAAGTACGTATAGTTTGTACCTTAGGTGCTAATGAATAACATTCCTTATTGCTCCTTCAGACACTTGAAAATTTTTTGCAATGTTGCGCATTGTCTTCCCAGAATTTTCGTCTATCATGCCATGCATTCTTCTCACAGACTCAAATGTTCTGAGTGAGCCAGCAGAGCGTTGGCAATGCTGTTTCCTCTTCCTCGTGGCAGCCATCTCCATTGTTTTCATTCTGCAGCCCCTTACTTACAAACGAAAGATCTGGCAATTTTTAGAAATCACCAGATTTCTAAATTGTTATCTTTCGCTTTTATATACATTGTCTTTTCATTTCATCAGTTATAGCAATATCTGCCTTGAGATCTTCTGATTTAAAAAATACATTGATTAATAGCAAGTTATTTCAAATTATAAAACTACAAATATCCTCAGATACCTTACGGCCTTTGCATGAATAACAAGGCTAATATAATAATTAAAAGCAGTGGCATTTGTAGACTATGTAATGAACCTGAATTATAAGTAACGAGATATTAATGTGCAGCTTTGTTTAATAAAGTTATATAAAAGTAAAAGAGCCAAAATGACTTATATTTTAGCAAAAACAAAATTGTTGTTCTTCTCCATTATTAATGACTACAAGTTATGAATAATAAATTCATAATCTGAAATGTGAATTTCAAGCACTTTGAAACGCTAACAATGGAAACTGTATGTTCCAAGGTTTCTACTCTTCCATTTTTATGCACTGCCTAACCCAGTTGAGAATCTTTTCTTGCCCAGAACGTGGAATGACAGTTTTTTTACAGAAAAGAAGAAATATACTTATTTATGGAAGAAATTACCGGGCATTTAATTGCTTGAATTCCAGTGGTTTTTAAATTATCCATTTCTAGATGTTTAAGTAGTTAAACTAACACCTATCATCGGATTCAACTTAATAAAATCAGGAGAATGTTTCTGAAAAGGATCTATCTATGTCCGAAGAAATCACCGCATATGAGCTCTCTAATTTGAAAAAAAAGGGATTCAAGAAAAAATCTTAAATATCAGTGATTAAATAAGACGTCTTTTAGATTTCAAGGCTACGAATTTCCTGTCAAAAACTAATGCATTTGGGTTGTGAAAATTTAGAAATGAATCGTTATTATTAGTGTAATTTATTGCTAATTTATTTTTTCACTCTTAGCAAACGTGGGAGGATATTTTTTTAATCTTAGTAGAAGTAGATTCTATCCCATGTGTTCTCTAGCACTCTCTTTAAGAGGAACAAGGGATGTCAGTCAAATGATATGTCAAATGTTAGTTGAATTAAATCTGATTGACGAAGAGGCGATCAAATATGCGGTCTTATTATATACATATTAAAATGGCAGATTCTACGTTGGTTCTATAACGCATTGGCCCATTTTTCTAAATGAATAAATTCGTATCTTTATCGACTTAGATGGAACAAAGCAAAAATAACTCACTAGTGAGCTGAGGATTTTTAAAACTCTAAAAACAGTTTTCGGTAGTGAAATGAAGTAATTCTGTAAATGGGTATTTTTCAAGAGAGCTATACAACTATTTAATGTTGATAATAAGAGAAATAAGAAAAAGTCGAACCGAAATGCGTTAGACATGTCAAATATTTATCTGGTCCGTGACTGGAGTAAAAATGATCATCAAAGTTGGATGTGGAAACATCCAGCTACCAATGCTACGTTAAATAGCGAGAAAGTAATAGGAAATATAAGGATCAAGAACTTAAAAGAATAAAAAATCTCTTGACAAAAAATGATTAATGCTCTTGTTTACTTTATAAGATCACTTCATTTTGAAGTTTCTCAATCCATTATGTTAGAGAGAATCTTTGTTTAATGGTAGTTGAGTGAAAATGGCCCTGGCTGTAGGCCACCAAACCTATTAGGAGAAGTGTTCACAACACTGACTTGGATATAGGGACAGTCTTGTGGAGCCGCTCTTTCTAGAAGCTCGCATTCTATCATTTCAATCGTTGACAAGGATTAACCGGAGTGATTAATCATTTTCATCATTGGATTTGTACGACAGGCATTGATCTCGTGATTTCTGATTTGGCCAGCGTGCATATTGACTACCATGTCACCAGCGCACTGTAGTCTGCCATTCTTTTCGTAACAATCCACTTTAAAAATCGGTTCTACCGTGTTAAATAACGCATATCTGAAAATGTCCATGTCTGTAATTGTTCCACGAATTTCTTTTCCATAGCTATAGGCTAGTAAGTTGATCCAGCTAAGAAAATTTGGAAATTAAACCGATTCATTACTCTCAAGTGAGCTAATAACAGGATACTATGTTTCTTTGCCCTCCCGGAAGAAGCTAATAGAAGTAGTAATGCAACTACAAGAGTGAGTAATTATTTTTCCTGAAATCCAATTGTAAGTATCTCTTGTAACTGAAGTATGATATTTGCAACTTTTATTTTTACCATGTTGGTATGTGCATAAACAGTGAATTTAATAATAGATAATTGTAAGTACCGATGAATATGACAATACATATGCACGTCTCCATAATGTTAGGAGGGACATGGAATGTATTTTTATTAATTATTCATAAACGCAGAAATGCTTTGATATGTACTGGCAATGCATTCCGTCATTTTTGTAGAAAATATATCCCAATCGGATAGGAAGTATTTTTAATGAGTTAAATACTTTAATTCCTTAATGGAGGGTATTTATTTGCAGATAGGTTTTTTATTGGGTGCGCATCTATTTCATTTTAAACATGACACACAGGGGCTGAATATGATCAAAACACTAAAAATATGAACAGAATCGGTGCGTTAAATTACAAAATTGCGCTCAGCCGTCGAATTGGTGCACAATCTAAAAATTTCTACAAATGCAAGTATATCATAACGAAGTTAAATAATAATGGAGAATTTGTGTTAGAAAAAAGCGATATGAATGCACGGAAGCAAAAGTTATCTGATTGTCACACAGCATCCCTGTTAACCACAGCTGTTAAAAATAATACTGATATCTCTTGAAAGTTGTTTGCTGTCTACTGAAATTTGGTTCATTCTTAGATTTTTGTAACCTGTGGCTCATATAAATGCATTAAAATTTTGTGGGAGTAAGTTGTAAATATCATTATCTTGCAAAACGCTTTCATTGGTAAGTGAATGCCGTTGCGAAGAGTAGGTTTGCAAATTAATAAAATTTAACTTTTAAGTCCAAGATATGGATGGTACAGTTTTACTTCTTAGTATGCCTTTCGTAATGCTCAGTAGATTGAAACTTAAAAGAAAATGTCAGCAGAACTTCTGTTAATTTAATTCCGAAGAAAACTAATGGTTAATCAAAATGAAATGATTAATGAACAAGATTTCATGATATGCTCTTGATGTCATTGAATAACTTCCTATCATTCTACTTCAAAATCTTAAAATGATGAATTTGCTACGCTTTCTAGAATTATCCATGTTCATTTTAGAAAAGATTATTCTTTTCTGTCCTAGTTTTCCACGAATTTTTTGAATGAGCGATTCCGATGACTGAAATGACTCATGTATTCAACTAACAGATATCTCAATTGTTTCCAGGTCGAATAACAGCGTGGATGTCATATTAAGTATAACACGTGACAAAGTAATAATTTAAGACTAATTTTGAGCTGACCCCTTCTCCCACGGGAATCGTGTGATTTACGTAGATTTAAACCAGTTTTTCTCCCTATATTATGTTGGAGTATTATTACACTTTTCCATATCAATAAGTAACAATGCAAATTCAAATGACAATTGAGAATATTCATTATATGAAATGACAGGAATATTTGATACATTTGATATCATATAAAGTGACACTCCGTTATGTCTTAGCAACCCGTCCCGATCAAAATATTCCAATTAAAAAGAACGAATAATAATTACTTGAATCTACGGCTACATCTATTTCTTTTCACTTCCAAATGAGCCAAAAGGTAGACACATGTAATCCCTCTACTAGATGCATAAACAAACAAAAAAGATCCATAATTTCTCAGTCACATATAATATTTAAGGTGGGATAAGTTCGTGCTAAAATTAGTGTATAATGCCAGTCTCCCATCTGAGTTACATCCCATGGTATGCTGTGGTATGTCAAAATTACCTACATCCATCTATCTCATATTATTCAATCAAGGTCATTTGTTAAGACACATATCAAATGTAAGAGGTGATAGATCGAATTTAAATCTCATCCTGTGGAGGGAACGTAAGGTGAAATTGGAAGTTTTGAAATGGGGAAAAAATCATGGAGAAATTAGGTTTGGAGCTTAGCTTCTGCAGGCTGTACAGTAAGTAAGTGAGTTTTGTGAGGTTTTTGTCCTTACGTTTATTTACACTTTCGTAATCAGATAGCTGATAGTCTTTTGATGACTGAAGAAAGTGTACATCCCTAAATGCACAAATATCATAGGTGGTGGTATTATTCCAGAAAGCAGCTTCAATTGCATTCCCAAAATTAGATGAAAGTGTAGATCTATGAGCTTATCAGATTTGAAATAACATGTTTACCAAGATAACTGCAAAGATGAGATAGCATTTATGATGCTCCATTTAAATTTCCTAGACCTTTCTCGTCTATAAATTTTATTTGCTATTTTGGACATTCTCTTTGATACTTTCTCAAACAAAACTTGATGGCAAAGCTTTTATTGAATAAAAAAATACATATATGAAGCCCCTTAGCTGTGTTTCTTCTCGAAAAGCCTTGTGGTTTACTTTACAGGTAATTTCAATCAAGGAGTTTTTCTTTGTATCCACAATTTTTCACTAAATATTGTTTAAAGCCATCTAAAAGCCGTCCTATCAACGCTCATGTCAAAATCTCGGAAATGTCATTGTCGTATTGTCCGGATTAGCGAACAATTCTGCTCAGACTCCTGTCCGCTTGCCGATTTTGGCAGGGACCCGAAATAATTTTGTTCGTGCTGTGACTTTAGATATCATCGCATGTGGAGTTTCAAACCCTTTGACAAGTTGCACACCTCACGTCATTGTCTTCCAAATTTAACTTACTAACTTGGTTCCCACTTATTCCCTAACTTACTCAAGTCTTAAAAGATTGATAATACTGTTAGGTGAAGATTAAGCTGATAAGAAATACATATGGATCTATTTTAAACACTAGTTTAATTAAATTCTCGGCCATGATTGTGTGAATTCGTACCTACAAACAAAATCGTCTCAAAATCCTCACCAACTGCAAAAATATTGTTAAAGTCCAAATCGTCACGAACGCATCATTGGCTATCAAACCTCTGTGCAGATATCAAGGCGTCATCTTTATTTGCATTCTTAATCACCTCAAATTTTATCCTTGGATTTTCCAATGTCATTGGATCATTCTAACAGCCATTTCCAAGTGTTAATCTATAAATACCCTTTTGTAGTCTTACTTAGTACCACCATTAACCTTCCAGCCGTGTCATTACCTTTCTTCATGTTACCCTCGACTCCGATCTCTAGTTGTATGATAGTGGATGTTATTGTTGTCTATGACGAAACAAAAATAGTCATTTTCAATCATGGTGAGTGTTTGAACAAATGAGGTGATAGAAGCTATTCAGGCAACTTTGATTATCACAACTGTCTTCTATCCCTGTTCCGTGTTTGAAACTGGGCTGTTAGCCGCCTTTTCTACTACCATCTGGTGGTCCTAGTTTTTATCCTGCTGCAATTAAATTAGCTTTACTTATCAACACTCGAATTTTCCAATCATTTTGGAATTATAGAACCCAACTCGAAACATTAACTCTATAATCTGAAGATTCAGTAAAAATGTAATTTCAATAGGAATACAGCCTAATAAACAAGAGGTATAATGTATTCAGACTTAATATTTCCTGAGCTCACACAAATTATTATTTAGGATATATAGTGGAATAAAATTTTTTTGGTAGTCAGGAAAAGTGATATCACAGATCAAAACGGTCGGTGGACTGGCATCCATATACCCCATATAGTTTGATAGGGCACAAATGGTAAGCTACAATGAACCTATAGAAAATGTAAGATTAAGTGCATTTTCAAGGGATTCTACTTTTTAATATTAAAAAGTTACTTTGAATAAGGTGGAGGAAGAAGTATGACCTACATAGTAAAGGATAACTTCTTATGGGTTGGTTAGTGTGAGTGATAATTTAATTCTTTCTAAATACCAATGGACTAAGTAAAATATATTTTTATGTTTTTCATTATTTCAAATGTTTAGATATATTACCGAAACATATTATAACTGATGGTTTTGAAAGAAAAAAGGGCTTTTGATTTATATCAAATGAATTACCAGATTACTAGAAAAGATTAGTGGGTTCCTTTTTTAAATAATATTGTGGTACATTCATAAATAAAAAGACAGTCTATCTTTTCTGCCTAATAAATACAATCCTGTTTAATAAACTCTCTTTGGTGATAAGTATTGCATATCCCCAATATGCTTCCAAACCTTTTTCGACATGGTAAAACCATGGTTGGCACATTCTGATTATCCTCGTTTAATTGAGTAAATTTTCAGTCGAAATTTCAAATCATCACCTCCCGCAATTTCGCGGTTATTTCCTTTAGACGTTAATTAGATAGTCAAGGTATTATACATGGTAACCAATTAGGTTCCGAATTTAATTTTTTCTAGAGATATGCCGATTCATCCTATGCAGTGATCATTTTCAACAATCGATAATCTCATTTATGAAGGACTATAAATTCTTTTAAGATTACTCGAATCAAATACAGCTTCCGTGAGATGATTTTAAATTCAATTCCACCATAATAAACCTCCTAGGGTTAAAAGTCATAAAAGCTGCTAATTAATATTGAAAAACACATATAGAATTAAAGTGAATTAGGGAGATGAAGTTATTGGTTAAATTGTTCACTTGGAATGGCTCAGTTTGAGTTCAAGCGCTCGTGCACCTAGTACTTAGAGGTTGACCTATTCTCTATATGGTACTAGCGGTACATTCCTCAAAAAGCACTTGAACTTTGGTTGGATGTATTGCCTCATATGTGCGTGTGTGCATACAAGCGTTAGGTAAATACTCTCGGTGTGTGTCACCACTTGATCTAATCGTTTTTCAGCCGCTGACTCATTGCCGCCTGTTAAAATCGAATAGATTGACCATCTATCAGAAAATTTATAACTGAAATCTGTGTTACCTGCCTTTTGAGCGATGTTGGATTTTAACTTTTTAAATTAACGTGCTTTCTGAAAACGATCATTTTGAGTCTGACTCAAAAATTCTATAAATTTTGGCTAAATATAAAATATGGATAAATTAGATGGTCCCATTATCGG
Source organism: Hymenolepis diminuta (assembly GCA_900708905.1). Classification (NCBI taxonomy): domain Eukaryota; kingdom Metazoa; phylum Platyhelminthes; class Cestoda; order Cyclophyllidea; family Hymenolepididae; genus Hymenolepis; species Hymenolepis diminuta. Next base: position 386,421 of record CAADRB010000057.1, on the reverse strand, counting down.
AAATGTCACTGATTTTGATGACAGTTTAAATTCAGTCAGTAACAGGAATTTGTTGTGAACATGTCAAAATAATAAGCACAATGCTACCTCAATTACATATCGACACAGTGTAGCGATTTCTTATTGGTGCCTGAAATAGCCAATCGGATGGGCGATCTTCTTACGCAGCATGTACTTTCTACGGTGACGTAGTTTTTAGGCTCACTTTTTTAAATTTACCTTGTACTCTGACTCACTCCAGACACTCTGGCCAATTTATTATACGAATAGGACACTAATCATATTGAATGGCAGTGCATATACTTCATCTAATGAAAAAAATTTAGGGTAAAGCAAGTATAATTAAGGGAATTGAATAGTGCTGAGGCATTAAATAGAACTTTAAAATATTTTTCGTTTCAACAGATACTATGGCAAAATAAGAAATGGATTTTTGCAGTTCAAAATCTGTGAAAGAATCGAACTATTAATATTATAAAGTTGGCTACCAGTGGTAAGTAGAAAAATGGGAAAAACAGTAAGCTCAAGCGGTGAAGGTAACTCTCGGTTATTTTGGGAAAATAATTGGCCAATTCCTCTAATAAATACTGATAACAACAATTATCCCACTTCAGGTTGACTAGAATCTTATTTGTTCCAAAGACGTTGTGCCAAGAGCCATCCATGTCATTTTTTAGAATAGCGTATGAAATCCTTTACAGATCCCCAAATATGAATACAGTATGTCTTCAACATTTTTTTAGATTTCATTATCTGAATCAGATTCCCTCAAACTCCGTAATTCCAACTGATCCACCGAATAGACTGTCGTGGTTGGAATATCCAAATGCCAAACACTGACTCATGTAGTTGTCACCTAGCCTATGCATGCTAGGAAAACTTGATTTCTAGATTGCTCAAACACCATTCAACTGAGACTCAGTGTGAACTTGATGAATGCTAAAAAATATAGTACAATGACGTTCTAGAACAGAACGGCACTACGGCTCTATAGTAGTAATACAGAGAAAACGTTGAATAAGTGAGATTGATGAAACTGGAAAACTAATTAGGTTTAGTTCTCTAATTTTAATTGACTAGATTTTTTACATCATGTAAAGCGTTAACTAAGTTGTACTAGCCTCTTTACTTATTCTCTAGCAAATTTTAAGGAAAAAGTTCGCCTTTTATATGGTTTGAATTTTCCTGCGAAAGGCTGATCAGTAATTTATTTGTTTCCAATTTCATGCCTTGGTCGATATTGCCTTTAGTGTTTGTTTTTAATATTTGGCTTCAAGACCAACATAAAAAAAAGCATTCGATATTGAGACTGTAAACTCACATCTCGGCAGTTAATATTTAGTGTAAATATAATTTTCTTTTCTTCCCTTCAAGAATGCAGTTTGAATCTTGTGATTGACAATAATATGGCAAATAAATTTAGATATTCTGGTTCCAAGTTACTTAATAACGTTTTAGTGGTGTTTGCAGTCTTATGACTTTAACAAAAAATCACACCGATCTTTAAAAGTAATCCAGATTCATGTATTATGTTTCAAAGGTCATGCTAAACAGGTAAAAATTATTAGAAGTATAGAGTTCAAACTTTCAGAATAGCATTCAAATCTTTATATATAATCTAAAATTAAATGCCTATCGATCAACAGAGTTAAATGGTGATAAATATGCATTTAAATATCCTAATATCAATTTACTTTTGTATATAGTTTATACTGAATATCATTTAAACAAATTACTCGAACCTTTTAATGGGATCCGAGCAAATTATGGAATTTTGCTCAATACAAAGCTTATTTACATAGGGTCTGTTGTAATTTAGAACTGTGTAAAGGATATTCGTCAGTGGTGGTGGTTTTCCAAGAGGCGGGGCAAATAACGTTAATCTTTTTTTTGCCGATCTTCATCAAGTTGCAAGAATAGAAATAGATGGGAGGTCGATGCCTATTGCAATCTTCACCCAATCGCCCTCAAAAATAGGCACCAACCAAATTTAATACCTCCAAATATCTCAAATTACGAATGTTTTAAGGATAAAGAGACTCGATTAAATCTCGAGATGTAAGTACCTCTTTAACTTAAGTATCTTTTAATACTTTTCTTATTCCTTTGTAAATAAAACATTTTTCTCTCCCACACGTATATTTGATATGATCAGATGGACTAAATAGAAAACCCGCTTTGTTTAGTTCTTATCAGTACATTTTTATCCGTTTTTGAATTGGGTGATACGTAAGCGTTTAAACCGCAGCCTCTTTTGGGTCCGTTATTAGTAATTACGAAGATGTCAATACGTAGCCGTCACTTCGAGACGACATGGAAAACGCAAACTTTGACAACACATTTGTAATCGGGAAATGGCAAAGGAACCGTTAAAGAATGGTGTACCATCTTTAAGTAGAGACTTAATCATAAGGACAAGATTAGTAGTGGTCAGTTCATATATAACGATGTATTCATAAATAAATTTCTCAATATACTAATGTTCTTTTGAGACTATCTGCGCGCTATCCTGTCAAATTGAGCGAAATGGACTTATTCCTTCTGTCGAATTAGATAAAAAGAAGATTCTTCTGGGTGGACTGAGACTGAACCCTAATAATTGTACTTTTTCACTCAAAATAGAGTCGAAAGGCAATACCATCTATTTTATCATGTGATTCCTCACAAAATCATTAAGAGAATTGTAATTATCGCAATTTCAGGTATAACAACATTAGCAATAACAACTCGAATTGCGAGCGGACACTCAAGGTAGAAAATATGCCTACTAAGTCTCCTTAATGATAATGCACAAGGCGTTTATCAGTAATCAGCGATTGGTTTTCACAACAACATCCAGCGAAGAATGCGAAGTTGAGGAGAAGGTGGGGATATCACCTGCCCAAAAATTGAAGTGATTTTGAATCTGTCTTCAATATGTTCTTTGAATAGTAATGTCAAAATCAATTTTTTTATCAACCAGTATAACCATTTGCGCAGAACCAAATTCTTATTAGCCGAAGGAACATCAACTTGCATTTTACTGATTTTCAGAAAGATGCCTTTATCATTTGCAGATGTCCAACTTAAGATTAAAAAGGCATTCTTAATACAGTATACTGGTGACAATTTTTAGACCGTTTTTACTTTAAGGGACTATGATATTTAGCCCACTCTAATCTACCCCCGATAATTCAAGATTATGAGTAGACTACCCTGAGACAGCATTTACTCAAATTTTTATATAGTTTTGATAATTATTAAACAAACAGTGAATATCAGTATTATTAATTTAGTGTTATAATATCAAAAGTCGTTACCTTAAAAATATCCCCGTCGGATACAATTGGCAGGGTAAAACTTTTTTTTCTAATATTTTACGCTGCTTGACGTGTGCTTTCATATTATTATTCCAAATGTAGGACATCTCTTTGAATTGAAGAGAAAATATTTCCAGGAAGATGACCTTCAGAATTACACGTTACAAAAAGAATATGGGAAATAATTTCAAAGGTAATCATAATCCCCCATACTTCTCTCTTTAACGTACAAATGTGAAAGCCAGATGATCCTTTGTCCAGTTGATACTATCATATGTCCTCAAAAGGACGTGAAGGTATGGGCTAAGGAAGACATCCCGAAGTTATTCATGTTTCAGTGTATCAGAATGTCCTGAATTGTGCTTAATTCATATTGTTGATGCATAAAATGTGTATAATGTAGAATGTTCAGCTGTTTACATTCGTTTTTGGTTTGATCCTCCAGTTTCTGATAGTTATAAGCAAAACAAATAGAAAATATTTCATTTTTTCCTTTGATCCACAGTGATTCAGATGCTTATCAAATGATAATTTATTTTAAGGAAGTCCTCGGTGATAACGAAACAAATTCGATTCACATCCCTTTGCTTGTGAAATACTAACTCGGGAGGATCTGCTAAGAATAGTGAAAGGTAACTTTACTAACTGCATGTGAATATTCACAGTAAAGAAAGCCATGTCTTTGCACTCTCGTGCAGATCAACGTAATCACAAACGTAAAAAGCGGCTACGACTCCAAGTGGCCAGTTTCTGAACACTTTAAGTCTTCAAATGTCAAGAGTGGCTAAATAGCCATCCCTAACGTTCGCATATTCAAAGGAACTTCAGGGTTGACACTATTAAATTATGGAGATTTTTGATCGTAAAACTTGAAGTTTCCAATACTTCCACAGATGATCTTCAATTAGAAGCCAGTATTGTACAGCTATAAATCCAAACCCTGGACTAAATCTCACTATGATTTCCATACATCGTGATGCTTTATAAATAAGCGGACGATCAATATAATTTTAACATAGAGATTAGATCACAACTTCTACAAAGATGCTTTAGAATTAGCTTAAAGTAAGTTGATCAGTTTTAATAGATAGAGATATTAACCATAAAACGAAGGAATAAATTTTGCTTTCAATGCCAACATGTGGCCTTGTTGTGACCTCTACGAGCACTCTCCCACAGAATACTAAGCTGAGTGCCTCTGATGAACGCATTTTATAATGCTAAAATACCTGGTTTAGCATTATTGAACAACTTTCCTGATTTTGTGAAATGCATCTTATACGTATGTTATAAGCTTCTTAAACTAGATTTCATTCGCAAAATCTTTAATTTTTCATTTTAAATAAAATGCATAAGTAATATTAATCTTAAACTTATTTGTTATTAGCATAAACGAGACTGGAATTTAAAATACTTTCTGCTGATAGATATGAAAGATCGATTTGAGCTATTGGCCAATTAATTTCGAGACTTTTTCCAAGTTTTGTAACCTCTTAGTGGTATGTAGGATAAAAATAAAATATTGTTCATGAGGTAAATCCAAAATAAGCATGAATGTGAAATCATTTCATTTGAAAAGAAATCGGCCAAGTCATGTTCCAAAGCACGCTTTATTTCCAAAGAAAGTTGTAGTACTTTTAAATAAATCTATTTAGCTTTCTTTTGCTGGAAAGAATAAACCTTGCAATTTAATTAAGTATAAGCTTATTAGTGGTTTACGAGACTACAAATAATTAGAAATCCTATAAAAAGCTTAACTATTGAATAACAGAATTATTAATTATTAAAGGTGCTGGATTGTGGTGTAAACTAATTATGACCTTGACGAAAATCAATGGTTATTCATTAGAGATAGAAACTAACTTCCTGACTCTGACTCGTTATCCTCAGCTTCCCAATCAAGTAACATAGATTTTGAAACTAAATCTAGAGGATTTATTGTGAACTCGTACCGTTTGGTCAGTGTGATTATTAGCAGGTAGTATGACTCAGCAGTGGGCTCAATGACCCTGAACTTATGTGGACCTCATTAGCAAACTATTGGCGTCATTTTTATGCTATCATTGTTCTATCAGTTCACCTATTGTAATACATCGAAATCGTTTTCACACATATAGAAATCTCTGATTGGTTATGAATATTATAGGATTGCGGTCCAGTAGAATCCCAGTAAATTTGAGAGAAGATAATTCGTTCTTTGATAACAATTCCAACCAGTAATAGAGGAGTTGAAGGCTTGGGAGCAAATCGATAGGGTTTAGATAGGGTTAAAATACCTGAATAGGTATTTTAATAGCACTAAAGTAATATCATGAAGTTCACCCATGTCAATCTAAAATATAGCCGTCTAAACCCGCTTAATCCATTAAGTGTGACTGATCGATAGAGGAAAAAATTGAGGCTGCCGCTAGCCACACAGATGGCAATACCACTGTTATATTTATGGAACTTCTAGACATTGTAATTTTCACAGACTAAACATAGATGCAGGAAGTCAAGCTGAAATTTCGAAAGAGATTTTCTTCATTCGAATTAAGCGATTTGCTATGTAATATTTAGCTTAAAATATTCATTGGTGGAAGGCACCTTCTTCAACGTTTTAAATAGCATCATATATCAGAGCGTTTTGGAATTATTAATGTTAGTAAAAATTAACAGCTTCTGTCCAAGAAGAATTAAGTTAACAATTTATAAACTTTGAATATTTGTTAAAACGTGCTGAATTGCATGTTCATTGCTTGGTAAGATTTTGAGTAAATTGCTGAAGTTTGCTTAATTCCGAGTTGTTATTGAGTTCCAGCTAATTAGATTATAACACTTACACGATTAACACCCGCACTAATTCTCTTTCAAAAGTTATGTCGAGTTTTATATTTCTAAAGAAATAAAACGATACGGTCATACTCTGAGTACGTATTGTAGTTTGTAAGTGGGAATGTGTGATATACAAAACAAGTCCATTTGTACTAAGAAAACCAATTACTCGTTAAATGAAAGAAATTTCATAGCACTATTCATTACTGGAAACTCTGGAGATGAAGCGCAAGGTAACACAAGTGATTCAAAGGAGGAAGAAATATGAAGTGTTATGAGGATGGTTAGGCAAAGTGAGAAGATATAATTTCGAGGACAGTAACCTGGAGATGCAACTAATTTCTCTCTAATTAGTTCAATCTGATAAGCTTTTTAATTAAAATCGACTTTCAATTTAAAAAAGGATAGATAGACAGATAATCAGTCCATATCACTGATTTTTAGCAGGAGTTTAAAGCGATTTATTTTACAGCATAGACCTCGTTACGCAATTGGGTTTTCATCGTTATACTCAACGATGAAACTCGTTTAAGCCTAAATTCAGTCATTTTGCTTTATATTTTCCAACTAAGTTATAACATTTTATTTACTGTGTCCTTTCCGAAATATTTTGATAAACTTATTGATTTTTAATGGTTGACTCATGTATAATAAAGTCAAAGTAATATTCAAATAATTATAATCACCAATCATATTCCATTTGCTTTGCTATTAATAAGTGGTTGAATTGAAAATATGCAAAAATCCTTCAAGAAGTCCATAAAATCAAAGAGAATAAAATTGACATCGAAAATAACGTAAACATTTTTTTCATTTAAGCTGAAGATTATTCAACACATTTTCTTGAATTATAAGAAATTCAAATTCCACGTTTTTTATGAAAGAATAATTAGCTATTCCAAGAAAGATAATAAAATGTTTAAAATTAAACTATGCTGATCATGATGATATTACTACTTAATAAAAAGTAGAAAGTCGAAAATGTTTTACAAAAAGGCATAATATTTACTATTTCTTAGTCATTAATAGACCCATTTTATTCATGCACATATGTCTAATATCAACAAATCTAAGAAGAGGACTGAACGGAATTGATATTGACAATAATTAGAAATAATTTTGAGATACTTCATGGTATAAATGCTCCGGCACACTTACATAGTTTTAAGATTGGCTAAGATTAAGGGGGGATTCGAGGTGTGAGGAGTTTGAGTAAGAGATTGTTATTAATTAACGTTATTACTTTTCAACAAAATTATATAATGGATCAAAATGAACCCAAACCTCACGAACTATGATCTTTACTTTATTATAATCATATATTCGTTTATTTAGATTTACATTTACTTTTTTAATTGCCATTCACACTTGTTTCTACTGTTCCATTGCTACTCATATTTGTCTACATCAAATTTTAACACAGTAAGTAAATTTCCTTCCGAATAAGAAGACTATCCCAGAGGTGAAGATTGTGATACAAAACGATTGCGCATTCATCTGATCAACGATTCCAAGATATTTTAATCAGGAGTAAGGATCGAAAAGTTATCCAATATCTGAAAATTAATGCTCATTTCGATTGGATAGGTATCTAAGACACATCCTTGCCGACATAACATCCCCAAAAATCTTGACAGTACTGAAAACTCTAATCGCTCAGTAATGCCTAAAATAATGAATTTATCAATGGTTTACAGAAAACTTGAGGGCCTCTTCGCAGAACCGACGGTTGTTTTTGACGTTTCTTACATATTGACTACCACTGTTCTTACAACTTCTACTGATAATTCTGCTCAAAATCCATTTGCAACAATTCCTCCTACAGTGACAGGGTCCATTTTTTGTCCCGGAATGAACAATTTCTACGCACGGGTTCTGACTCATCCATCTTTACTATCAAAACCAAACGTCCACTGTTCCTAACACTGGGTCAGTTAGTCTAGACAGTAATTGTTATAAGTCTGGTGGGGTGCTGACCTTCAAACATCAATCATTTATAGACTCACATTTATGCAAGTAGGCTTTGAGACCTATTAATTCTTTGTCTTCCCCCTCCCTGTTCCCTGGCCTTAGTAAATGTGGCATACATGAGTGCAACATAGTTTTACATTACAAAACCAGCAGTCGATTCAAATGACCCTATATTTTTACTAACCCTGATGAGAAACTGAAATTATTGATTAATAATCGTGACATATTCCTTTAATAATGGCTTTGGTTTACATTAAATAACATTATGATTAATCGAGTTAAAGGCTCTTTAAATAGAAATATAAGCAAAGAATATTCGTTAATGAAGTCTCGGGAGGGCAAAATAGAAATACTTTAAGGTTTTATCTATTGTTTAACATGGTAAGTGGCAGTAAGCCAGTCTTGATGATTTGTAAAGGCCATAAAAACGGCCAACTATTATTACCCAACAGTAAAAAAATTCTCCAATCTTTTATTGTGAGAGGCAACTGAAATCGGTTAGGAAAGGCGCAAATAAATGATAGAGAGGAGGGGATCAAAAAGATTCTGAGAGCAGCTTCAAGGTGTCAAAAAACCGTACTCCATTTGCCATTTGGATTCGGGTTTTATAATATTTACTAAAAGAGCATTCCACGTTCTATAACGCAAATATAATGGTTTGTCGCCTAGACTGTGCCAATGCTTGTCCATGATGTCCAGTGCTTATTGGGTTTTTTTATAATTACGATGGTCGGTCTTGCTACTTTGGTTCAGTTTTCCTCCAATGGTTGAGAAGCTGAAATGATCTTACATGATATTCGGTAGTTTATAGTCATAAAATTGGGGAGATGAAATAGCTATTATCAAAAAAACTGATATTCAGTGTTATAAATAATCTTATATTTCGCAAAGATAACTTACATCATTATTTTTTCAGCAAAAGTGTAATTAAGAAAATAGAATGCTTTACGCACTTAGGTGCAGAATCTTCTGTCATTAGACATAGATGAAGTCGCCAAGATTAGTCAATCGGAAAAAGTATCATTAGTCATAATTTACAGTTAGGTTGATTGGGGTGTTTTTTGGTAACCTACTACTGTTTCATTAAGTATTATTATTTTCTATTATCTTCTTGCAAAATAATAACTACCAGTAGACAACCATCTTCTATTGATCGGAAGACTATGAATTGAGTAGGCAGTTGCAATAAGAATGACTGAAAAAGAGAATAATTTCTTGAATGGAAACACATTCGCGTTTCGGGACTAGTTATGCTTCTAAGACAGTATAAGATCAGAGCTTTCTACAATTTCGCGGATACCCTCAGTATTAAGCTACTAAGGTAAAACCCAGAATGGTTACACATTCAACTACCCCCATGCCGCTTATTTACCAGCCCCAATGTACCCCCCAAAATCCGAATGCAGGAAGAATTCTTTCAAATTTTATTGTGAACTTATTTTCACAGCCTTTGCTATTCTTTAGAAGATCATTTCTCGTCGATGAAAGAGTGACCAATCAAATTAAATTACCACTAGTTTCTTTCCAATGCTAGCACATCTGCGTATCAATAAAGTGCAAATCGTAGAACGTACAAAATTCACGTTGCAAATTAGAGGCTGTTGGAATTATTGGACTGATTAATCTTGTCAATTTCGTTCACACTGCTCATTCTGATATGCAAATGTGAAAAAGATTCTCAAAAATACTGAATTTTTAATCTTTCGTTGAGACGGTTCTAGTTTAGCTTCTTTTGTTGGTTACTTCTTTCATATTAAAGAAAATAATTTAATAAACAACTTCCAGGTTCCCATCATAGGAAAAGTTCTGAATTAGAAAAGAGAAGGACATAATGTTAAATGTTGTGGTGACACTTACGATAACTTTTGTCAGGTTTTCAGTCATCCCCTTATCAATGCTACTCTTCTATGTGTAACTATGATTCCCTTTTTTCATCATTCATTCATTTCATTCATACAATACAATTATTAATTATTCAAAAAGCAACCTATAGACATGAGATATACGATCATTTTATCACTTGCAATTTTTTATGACTTAAGCAGAAAATCGTATGAAGTCGGTCGACATTATGGGAATATGTCAAATAGTTTGAATTGCTTAGATGGTATGGAGGTGAATGAAAAGTTATCTCAATTAATTAAAGTTTATCAACTGAGGAGTATATGCATTAAAAACCGCCAATCATGTCCGGTTAGTGATATTCACAGGAATATTTACCTACCGAGGCTTGAGAATCCCTCCATAACTGGGATTTCCGAATGGTAACAGAGATTTTTCTATGGGTTTAAATGAGGGTTACAGCTGATCTTAAAAGCGAAGTGTGTTAATATAATAAATTGAACTTGTAATGGATTTATTACCTCAGGAATCAAAAACGAAGTGAACGTTTATTTGAGAGGGTATATTAATAACAACCGTTTTGAAGTTAGTCCGCCTAAATTATCCAATTATTAGAGCGAATTTAATTAAATAAAATCAACTTATCGATGAAATACTTGCAAACAGAAAAATTAATTACGTGGTTTAAACAGTTAAGCTAATTAAGATAACAGCTAAAGGTTAGGCAAGTGACGATAACAGTAAATGGATCACTATATTGCCATTGCCTACCTTCCTATAAATTGAAATTTTTCAAAAATACCGATTGGAAGGTGAAAGAATACTCTAGCGTGTTCCATAAATGCAATTACCTGACCTCAATGTCACTTCTACGTCATTACTGTGGCAGGTCACGGCAAGACGAGGTCAACCACCGTTCATTGATTTGGTCCGCTATCTGACCAATCATATTCAGGAAAATTCAATGATTGGTTCAGTATTTTCGGCCAATCACTATTGGGACAAACCCATTACCAAGTGTATAAAAGTTTTATAAACATTTACTTTCCAGGTAAGTCTTTTCTGACTCAAGCTCCTTTTCTCTGAGCAGTAGTACCATACCAAATGACAATGGATTTGACCATACATTACACCATTTTGGCCACGCGTTATAACGAATACTGCTTTATATTTGCTCATTATCAATTTATAAAACATATTAAAAATCAACATTTTTTGTATTAGACTATGGTTGTGTTTAAAATTCATACAATTTTTTATTGAAGGACGAGGGTTTAGCTTGAGCTGACGGATAAATAAACCACACCTCAGGTTTAGACGGTCCTTAAACTTTAACATCCTTCCTAGATAGTGAAACATTTGCACATTATTATATTTGTTTATTTATCCATTTCTTTGAACGTGGGATCTTCAGCCATCAGTTTAACCTTAGTCGATAGGGAATACTCTCAGATGAATGCTGTAACCATTCCTAATCCAAATGAGGGCAGGTACTGTTAACTTTTCAGTAAGAATTTAAACGTTTTAAAAGCAGCCTTCGGTCAGTCATACCAATATTTGCCGATAGATATCGAACCCATTGTATCTGAAGCAGTGAAATGAGCACGTTATCATAGTGCTACTCGCGAAAAAGAGACTCTCACCTTCCAAATAAAAGAGAAAAACCACAGTGAGTTATCGCACTACTATAAGATAAGAAAGAGACCCCAATGTGCCAGCAGATTGTTTATTTTGGAATTTTACAGAGACTTAAAATTATTTAGCTGTGATTGTGCTTAAACCGCAGAATGAAGCTTACAATGGTAAGAAAATCAATAAAGAGCTTATGAGTCGAAAGATGAGTCATACTCTAAACGAAGTGTGGGAGAGAGAAAATTGATTTGAATCAGTAAACGAACGAAAATAACAGCAAAAAGTATGTGACAAAGGAGGCTGCTATAAGCAAAAGATGAGTTGAGTCGCTGACGAATGCGAGTATCCACTAAAATGAAACAGATGATAACGAAAAAGGGAGAAAGTCGTGTGATTTTATCAAACCACTGAGAGGGAACATTTAAGTCAACTGGAATCGTATACCATATTCACTAATACCATTTATTGGGAAAAAATTTCTGTAAAGAGTGGTTTCAGGGGATAAATGATAACAGATCCGGATCGATAAAATACAAAACATAAAACATATCGTTACTGTTTCATAATAATTTGTAAATTTGTTTATAAGGATGGCGTATCTCTACAAAGTTAAACTGCGAGCGGCTGAATGTCATGTAATATCATTTTTTCTTCTCAACCATTGGAAGAAGTGAATTTGAGTGGCGAGACCTAACATCGTAATAAAAATATACAGTCGATAAGGACTGAATAGCACAGACATGCATTAGCTGCAGTTCAGGGACGAATAATGAAAATTGAACTTTGGAACGTGAACTGCCCATTTAGTAAATATTGTACAACCCGAAACCAAATGACAAATGGAATACGATTCTTTGACACCTTGAGGCTGCTCTCAGAATCTTTTTGATCCCCTCCTCTCTATTATTTATTTGGCTCTTTCCTAACCGATTTCAGTTGCCTCTCACAATTTAAAATTGTAAATTTGTATTATTGAGGCCAATAACATAGTTTTGTTTTAATATTCTGCCATTCGGATGCGTGGCTCCTAGAATATAATTTGGAAAAGAGTAGGGAGATTTGGTCGGTGGTATTCGGATTTTTACTTATATACTACTCATTTAAGAAGAATGTGCTCCGTCGTATTTTTGTTCCTCAAAGGGTTCTTTAAAGAGACTCGCGTTAAATCTAATGTTAGCGTTAAAGATGATATTCTGATAGATGGTGTTTTAACCACCTTCGTCTTTTTAGGACTAAGAGCAGTCGGAAACTAGGCACTTGGAGTACTGCCTGATCGTTGCTCTTTTAGAACTTGGTGTGGTAGGCAACAAAATCAAAATAACAAGATTATTAATAAACAGACCACAATTTCGGAACGATATTAAAAAACTATTTGATTGGAGAAGATTTGACATCTGACAGACGAAAGCAGTTTTATTTCCACGATTTATTTTTATCTCTAAACCAAATGTCAGCGGTAGGAAATACCATCAGCTTGGGAATGTAAAAACACAATCTTGCATTTCATGCTGCTTGGTTTTGTTATAATTTTCATTTCCTTTTTCCTAACCACTTGATGAAATAAACTCAGAAATGTAAAAATGTCCCAAATTTCTCTGTTTAATACTAAAAATTATTAGTAGCGGTGTCCGCGTGCTCTATGTTAACTTCTTATTAGCAGAATAATGCGAATTTTCTCATTATCTTACGTATCAATCATATAGCAAAATAATCGAACTGAGAATTTTGCATTCCATCGCTGCGGACTCCTAACAATCGTACTATTTACCAATCAAGTCTATAATGTTGACAGCCCAATCGTAGCAACCTCCTAGCCATCAGTTGTCCAAGCAACTAATCTCTTCTCCCATTAAATGCAAGGCCATGTTCTTCTAAAATGTGGCCCTTTCTGAGCCTTACTTCCTACTGAGCTGTAGTTTAATTTCGGATTATTGTTAGCATCTTGACCACGAAATTTCATATTTTAGAAGAGAACTGGCTCATATTAGCTGTTGTTGCTATTCCAATGGCCCCCTCGGTTTTAGTTATCCATCCACACCTGGGGGAATACGGCAGATTGGTTATCTCAACAATGACCCACTGATATTTGCCTAAAAAGAAATGAAAGATCTGTAATTCAAAAGAGCAACATTTATTCAAAAAATACATTTGCTTACGCAGATGTAAATGCAAAGAATATTATAGGCTGTCTGACTCGATGATAGCGGCAGTGATGACGTTTCGTTCAAAACGACGAAGAGTGGAAACTCAATATTCGATAATTTTATCCACAAAGTATCAAATTTGTGAATGTCACTCATATGCATCAAAAATATTTGATTCTACATTTTAGCACAACTCCAATAACGCATTATCTGAATCAAATGTAGTTAAACCACAAATAAGTGTAAATACGATAAATTCTGTAACTTGTTTATTGTGATCGTAGGGCTGTTTCCCTAGAGGTCAGTCTCCTCAAAATCGTAGAAGTTTTGGTCGATGCCAATTTATGCATGCGGTTTGCAGTTATATCCTCTTTAACTTAGTTTTAAGGTTTGTCTGGTTGTACATAAAGCTTTCTCAAAAATTAAAATTCACTTGATGTTAATCTGTGAAATTCAACTGAAATAAGTTTTGGAAATTGAAATGCCATTATTACTCTTCCTAGAGCATTTTAGAAATATAAAATGGATAGCAGATTCGTATTAATTAGCTCTACTCGTAAGGAAGATGAAGGTGAATGAAGAAATACTTCCAATAACAAAATCCTGATTTTTGATATCACAAACTAATCCTAGTAAAAATTAGTTAAGTAAAAAAATGTAAATTTAAATTAGCACCTGAATTTTCGCACTATTCATTTTCGTTTTTTCTTAAATTGTTCGGTCGTATATAGAAACTTTTTATTCACATCACATAGTTTCTTATAAATTAATTGAAATCTAAGTTAGATCCGGAATCGAAACCTCAATTTGAAAATAAGCCTTAATGTTATTGAAAATTGCGTTTACTGATTTTCTTACCAACACTGTGAAAAATGATTTAGTTTTTTTAAATGCGATTGTAAACACGTGTAGTGATACACTCAGAATGTGACTTGCTTAATCGAAAAGCACTTCTAAACCTAATCGAGGATAGGCAGATTTTGTGAATCACCATAACGTACATTAGTGCATAAGCATTGTACGTTTTATTGGGGAAAGAATTTACGGGGTGTGGATTGGAAAGGTCATCCAATCAGCAAAAGTTATATGTAGTAATCGTACATTCTCCTGCAGAAGAGTTGACCGAATTTTTGAATGATTGAATCGCTTCAAAAACAAAACCCCCTCCTTTTAGGTACGGGAGGAATAATAAATCAGATAAATCACATGGTCACTAAATAATGAAAGAACTGAGAATGACATAACGCTGATGACATACCTGATAATTGAAAATGATTGTGGCAGGAACATTTATTACTGCGACAGTAAGGAATTGCCACAGCCAGCAGATGCCTATCATCACCTAGCCATTAGAAATGATTGACTGACGATAAAATCTCCACTATAGTGTCCACAGGCCGTCCCACAGTATGGTTGGGTGTTTGCACACAGATACTTGAATAGATGTCGATCATCCCGCCGAGACACTGACAACGAGACATGACTGACGTCTAACAAGGAAATGTTTTGTATATAAACCTAATTTGCTAATAAATAAATTGGGGGTGGCTTGTCAACCACCTCCAAACTGATCCGGCGACATGAGTGACTTGACTTATTCCATCCATTCGATCGATGTGGCCCCGATAGACCCTCTCAACGTTATCACAGGAATGCACTGATTTTCAGTTTTCGCAACGCGCGAAATTGCTCATGTCGAGGATTTTAATTGACCGTGACGTGAAGATCCAATGTGGTGTTTGTGCTGACCCAAATTATGTCTCGGTACAGATATCTGATTTAAATGAAACAGTTATGGCTGTGTTAACGCCGTGTGCATTGGTTTTGATGGTATCAAGATGGATAAATATGGTTTTAAATTGTAAACTACCAGTGTTTTACAATATCCGGTTAAGGTCAACTTGATTATGTGCTTAAGGCACATCGGAAATTTGAGATTTCAAAATGAAAAGTGTCATGCTATCTCAAAGGAGGAATCTAAAGGAAATTAGGTCAGTAGGAAAGTTAATGTAAAAATATCGCAAAGAATTGGTTGAACTAAAGTCAACTTCATACTCATGATTAATCAGATTGAAAAAAGTGAATAATAAATAAAAATATTCCATCTTAAAAAATTCGGTCAAAATCCAATATGAAATCTGACCGCCACATTAATCAATCAAGATCTCCACTAATAAATATTGTGGCTAATGTTAATTCAGAACCAGTTGATTTATGTGAAAAGAAGGCAGAAGTGCGGAATTAATAAAACGTTTTTATTCCTTAAGGGTAACTACTTTTGGTTTTGCGGTTTTATACATATTATCCACTGCTGACGGTTAAATAACCATCAGATAGATGCTAATTTTGTCCATTCGTCCTGTCTAGACTAACTGTCGGAGTTCCAAATGATAAGTAATCAAATAACTGCTATTGGGCAATACCGCATAGTGGGCAAGAAACTGTCAATAAAAACCGAACAGATGTCGTCCTCTGTAAAAGCTGTATGGATTAAAAATTTGCGTTGATAATACAGAGTGAGTTTTGAAGTGTTTCAAGAAATTTCCTTCCTTATATTCTCACTATCTGGTTAAGTTATTGACTGAAACGCATTCTGTTCTGTTATTCATCCTTTTCTAAACTATGATGCTATGATGCCCCATTTCTGGTTAATGACTTATAGTGACTTAGTTGAGTCAATTACAAATAGCTTATCAAAAAACTGAAACCAAAAAAATTACTGTTTTAAATTGTTTTGTTTTTATGACCAGCTGAAATTCGCCCTATTTTACCGAGGGATCGCTAATTAAGCATATTATTAAAGTTGAATCATGTTTACAAAGATAAAGGTGCAGAATCGATACTGTTATTTTATGATTTTCATCGAGACTGGAAATTCAAATACACATTAAATTACATTAGGAGCGTGTGTTAGGCATATTTCGGTTCGACACAGGATCTACTCAAATTCAAAACATGTGCCACAAAAACTTGATAAGACGTCTACGAAACAGTTAGGGCATTAGTCCCCATAAAAATATTTTTAAATTGTTCATTGAAATTTGAAATTGAGCAAGAAAATATTAGTTTTCTTAGATTAGGCGTGATTAGAAGCTGAAAAAATAATGACTATTATGTTACCATAATCATATGGCTTCCCTTAAGTAGCTATTTTCGAAAACCATAATTAACGTTAGTTCGTGGTGTTTCACCTAAAATGATTAAAGCATTATAAATTTTATTTTGATAAAATAAAATGTGCTCCGCTAAGTACCAATAATTCAAAAGATTTTGTAAAATTATGCTTTTATTAATCAATATAAAAAGTCCTGAACGTGAATGAGCCAATAAGGGTGTTCTATCGAATTTGGTGAGTCGTGCTGGTTCTTCTTCCCAAATATTTATGAATATTCCTTCAAGGTGTTTATCCATCAAAAATGGAGAAATAATTAAAAATTTTATTTTTTGCTATGTTCCTGATTTCAATTAGTTAATTGAGCCTTTAACAGTGGTTTGGTCATCTCTAGATAAATGGCTTCGGAAAATGGTAATTCTAAAGCAATAAAAAGGGTGAAAATTGAAGATGAAAAATTAGAGGAAAGAAATCCAGATGTGTGTTGGCTTCTTCTATCTGGCGTTCCCCCCGGTACTGTGATCGGACTTGATGCTAACATTTGGGTTGTCGGACCAAACTTCCGAGGTATTCGTGATATTCCCTTTGGAGTTCATTACTTTTTCTACAATTCTGTCTCCACCACCACTAGTTCAGTATCCGGACTTAGATGCAGTCAATTTCTTTATTTCAACGAATCTCGAGTGATTCGAAAGCATTGGGTTATTGAACGGGAAGTATTCGAAGATCAACCGGATGGGTAATATGTTGTTTGGTCTGTTTAATTACCGTCTGCGTTCTCCTAAATCCCTTTTTCGAATATCTTTCATCGTATTTTAGCAACGTCGAGGCCATGTTGTCCAACAAATCAGAAGTGGACGTCTTTTTGGGGGCTTACCCGCGCGATAGATTTGCGAATTGGGTGGCTCTGGCTTCCCATATCACTCCGGATACTGTTGAGAGATTACAACCCTCGGGTGGTTGGATCTACTCCTGTGCTCAATTTCAGTCAGAGAAATCTGACAGCAAGGACAGAGTCGGTTTGCCTATTCCATCGCGTCTAAAACGAGGCAATGAGGCGGATGTGGAGGTGTGCCCACCCGAATCGATTGATAAAGGAGAGGAGCTACTACCTGTCTTGAAAACTATTCCAGAAACTGATGTAAGTCTCCTTTGCAAAGAACGAATATAATCGCAGCTTCATGGCGACTTATTTATTGACCAACTTAATCTTATCTGCATGATTTCGACTTGCCATTTTATTGCTGATCTTCCATATTGGAGTTTATATATTATTACAGAAATCGATGTAAGTCTATTAAGCTGAGAATGGATCCACATAAAAATCTATATTTCAGTTAAGTCCCAATCTCGTAAATATTTCGATGTGTATCATTTACAATATATTTAGAAGTACTTGTAATCTTTAGTTTTCCCAAATGTAACAAATTGAAAAATTTTCAGTTTATGCGATCTCTCTTCTTTGCAGCAATTTATTTGAGAGCAGTTAGATGCGTTTGATTCAGTGTGACGAAGTTTAAAGGTCTATTACACCTCATACCTAAAATCATTAACGAGGTTGAACAGTTTTGCCATTGAATTGCTCCCGAATTTTTTCGAGCCCGTTTATTTGTATTTACATCAGTTATTGTTTGTGCTCTAAGAATTACGAAACAAAAGAGTAGCAAAATCGATGCCTTTTACATTTCAGATTCGCTGGACTGCGATACCCCTACATCCGCTCTTCCCTCCAGGATCTACACCTACAGAAATCAGCCACCACAATATCGACCAGACCTACACACTCAACCAGCTAATTGCCCAATTGGACACTTTGAATAGCGAAAATGATCAGAGGGGTAATGAATCAGACGGACGTCCAACTGCGTTGAGTCGAGGTGAATCGCGTTTACTTGCAGAGTTTCACTTCGCTTTTGTCGTTTTTCTCCTTGGAGAAGTTCTAGATGGCTGGTTTCATTGGCGAAAACTCTTAGCACTTATAGCTAATTGTGAAAAGGCTGTAAGAGAACGACCAACACTCTACAAGGTCCTAATAACCAGTCTCTATCGTATATTCACTTATAGCGATGAGGAAGAGAAGCCAGAGAAAGCGGGAACAGGTGGCAGCTCATCGAGTGGCACTAGCGTAAGTGTTGCGGGTCTTTTTCAAGCCGGAAGTGAGGAAAATGGAGGATTCACCTTCTTCGATGGATGGAAGGAGTGCGATGTCAATGAACCTGCTTTCTTGCCTCACACTATGACGCGTTTCTTCGGAAATATTGCAGAAGCCGCAGAGACAGTAGACAAGAGAAATCGTGAGGTTAAAGATGTGCTAGAGAGGGCGGAGGGTCTGAGAATTTGCTTGGAGAGGAAATTTGATGTGAAACTAATCGCTCATCGACCAAAACGAGCTAGAGAGGACGAAGAAATCTCAGTTGATGAGGTTAAATGGGATACGGATGAGGCACCTGTTATTGTCATGGACTGATACTATTTTGTACATAATATAATAAACAAAACTCGTTCTTCAGTGATAAAGGTTATATTACTTGGAAGAACATACATAGTAAAATAATTCGATTGAAATACTAATGAGGATCAATTCTCACTGTAAGGTCTTTTGGTTTTTGGTAGATTGGTTAATGCGATTGCACCATCGATCATAGAGACGGCATGTTGCATAAAAGAACGTAAGAAGAATTGTGATAATCACCCAAAGAACAAGTAGCCATGCAGACCAAGTGAGTTCAATCCAGTAGGACATACTTGGGTAGTAAATGATTTACCGGATTAAACTGTACGCCGGGCTAATACGGTGAACAAAGGGCTGAAATTCGGTGCGGTGTAAGCCATAACAAAAGCTCATTTAAATAATATGCCATGCCCAAAAGTTCTTAATTTTATTATTATGTTGCAGTAGCTTTGTCGTTTCTACTGCAAACCCGAAAAAATCATTACTTTTCGATACTGTTCAAATTAATAAATCAGAACGTATATGAAGAATCAACAAAAAGGTTGATCGACTGTTGAATGTATTTCAGTGTTTTTAATGCGGAATTTTAAACATATGTAGCAATTAATTCTGCGGTTGGAACGATTTTAACATTGACTGAATTATTCCGTTTCGGGGATTTGGCATATTGCTAGACTAAGACGCGTTATCATGGAAACAAATCAAAGACAATTTAAATTTAAACACTAAATAAGTAAAATACCGGTCAGACATCAGTTGCAGGTAATAATGAACGTCATACTTGTTGTGTTATAGTAATAAAACCTGTAGTTCCATTTGTATAGCATTGGTGCATTCAAGATCACATTGGCAGCGTTGAACACATATATAGACCCATATTTTGAATAATTTTAGGTCTGTATCTTTCATTGCCATGGCACTGTTATACCTTAATAATGACTCGAGCTCAATTTTACCCCCACTACGAAAGAGAGATTAACGAAATTCGTTTAATGTGAAGATCAATTTTCAAAATGGTGCTTTCACATTATTGTGCAGTTATATTAGTAACTGACTAACTGGTTGATATCAGTGACGAATTAACCCTCCCTCTCCACTTATATTGTTAGCCCTACACATAATCACGAACTCAAACACAAGAATATTAATCTCCTATTCAGAATAGAATAGGGTATGCATCTTAAAACTCGTAAAGTCATAACGCCGTTATTATTACTCTCTTAGAAAATCCTTGAGTCTAACGCTGTTATATGAGGAATTTCCGACAGTGAACACCTAGTCATTACATAAAATAAACTATCTCTCTTCTCTGCCTTTGTCCGGTTATATCTGCTTCCATTTCTCACAAACATATGTGTATTCCGATTCTGATGCACTATTCAGATACAGTATTTTAAGTCCTCTCTCAAGTATCACTCCTGTAACATCGCTTATTTTAATATAATTTTGGCTCCCTCACAACTACTGGCATACTTATTTAGGAAGTGTGCTTTACTGCTGTTATTCACTGGTTGTAGTTTGACCCCAACTAATCAATAACTTTAGCTTTTTCAATCTGTTGACTTTGGTTCTTTTACAGCTCTCAGCCTGGCGACCCAGCGCATTAGCAACTACGAAGATAGTGACCCCGGTATCTTATTCCTGCAACACATTATAAGAATAAAATAGAATAAAAATAAATCACAACAGCTAGAATAACCCACTGAATGCATCACATACAATATTAAAAGTAAGAATTTATGATGCTGCATTTATAACATTTATTTCAAGGACTTAAAAAGAATCAGTGGATATGAGTACAAATGCACATGTGTCTGAAACAAATAAAAGCCTGTGAAAAAATCGGTAAAGAATTTACGTTACCGCAACTTCCACATTTGTATGGAATTCGATGAGGTAAAAAATGCCAGCTAGTTCTGTTCTAGATGACGGCAAATCAAAGGAATCATACAATCATTTAAATTTTTACAGGGTTCCCAACAGTAAGAACGAGAGAAAAGAAAAGTGAATGATTTGCTTTTTCGTTAAATATTGAGTTAATTCAAATGTTATTTTTAATAGTTAAGGTTGGAAGATTATCTGTTAATATATGGATGAAAGTTAAGTTTTACAATCTTATATTTAATTACAAATATTTGGAGTTGTATCTCATATTATTTTTATATTGTAAAGGGATTATTTATGTTGCAAAACTTGCACAATTATATTGATTAGTTCGTTTTTAACGCACCTTACAATTCAGCCAATTAAATTAACTCCTAAATCTATAGGTCAGTCTTGTTACCAATTCCTACTTTTGCCCATGAGGGTTTTGTAACTAATCTTCGGTTATTCTGTTTTATATCCTTATGATATGAATGAGGCGTCCTTAAGTAGCAGTTCTCCTGAATACATAGCGGAATATTTTGCTGTTTGTGGATTATCAGACAACCCAACTCCCTATGATGTGTCGGAAATTCTTCTGAATGGTGAAGAAATTGTTCTCTCTGAATCGAAATGTTTGGATTTTTCACGATACTCAACTCCTATTATCGACATTCAAGTACGTGTTTTCATTACTTATAAGACTTTTAGTTGGTGAATTTGAGTCAAAAGGAAGATCCTCCTGATGGTTATCAAGTCCTAGATAAATCAGCTGGAGGTATTTCGGGTTGCTACTTGCAAAATCGATCAAATGATGACTTGTGTATATGCTATCGCCGTGGATATGATACTCCTCCTATCGGTGACATAAGACTTGTTGATATAACGACACGATTAAAAGCTAATTCCTCCAGCATAACAAGAACAATTGGAAATACATCGGCACTTATTGTCAAAAAGCGATTCATACCAAATTCTGGGATGTATCTTTCATACAGTCGATTGCCAAGTGATTATGGAGTTGATCAACTTGCTCTTACTGATATCTGTATCATATTCAAGAAGAAGGGTGAAGTTTGTCCTCTGGGATTTATGGAGTTACCTCAAAAGTTGTTTCACACGTTAGTAAGTTACCATTAGGTGTTTATTTGTCCTTATCCTCTTTTGTTGATGTCTTCATTTTGGGTTCAGTACTGTTTTTTTCTGTATGAAACAAAACAACCAGAAGATTCCTAAACTGACCTGAAAGTTTCTATTCTGTGAACTTTTTTTCCGTCTCTAAGAGGTGATTTTCTTTAAGGCACTTTTAGTTCTTTGACTTTGACAACTTGACAACATAAATAAGCAAATTTTTTCTTTTTTATCTTGAATTTTTCAACATGCTCTCGATTTACTTTATGTAATTCTCCTTGACCATTTTTTGTATATTTTCGTTTATACTTAGTTTTTATTATTACAGTTTACGAAAATATAAGTTTTATTTTGGTCTTTGCGTAAGTTTTGTTGGCTGTTAGTTGCTTGTCTGTATATGTGCAATTTTAAAATATTCGATTCAACAAGAGCAATTTGGATATATGGATTGATTCGTGATTAGGGTTACGATGTTTGCAGAAATGGGGAATTATTTATTCATGTTGATCTTCAGCTAATCTGTTGACTGAGATTGATGGAAAAGAGCTTCTATCTTTAGTACTTTGACAACTTGACTATTGAATTATGCAAATATCTATAGAATGTTCCAGTTATCTTTTCTACAATCCTTTTTGATAATTTTTGTGTAAATTAGTTTATCTATCACCTAATATATTATTATGTGACATTTCACATTATCATTTATGAATTCTTTAGTTTTGATCGATGTTTATATTTTCGTATGTTTATACATTAAAATTTGATCTTTTTCTATTTGATTCGGGATTTGTAAGTAATGAATCTACATTCTTAAAAGGAAATCTGAAGAAAATGACTATGAGGAGCAACTTTAGTCGTTGCAATATTAATTACTCGATCAGAAGAACATTCACTTAGATTGAACTAGTCTCTCCCTATCAATCACCAGATAACATGTTTTTGATGTGAACTTTAAATGTTCCCTAAGGTTAAATAAGTGATCTTCTTACATTAAACGAGGAGCATTCAAAGGCCAATACTTCCCTCAATCATGAGAAAATAAGTGTCCACATTCTCTCAGTTTAACATTTCAAAGTTCACGACTTCGTCCTGCTTTTCAGCACACACACGTACTACAATTGGAATGAGTCATCATCGACAGTAGTTCTTGCTTTTATATATGACGGCAACTGCTGTCGTTGTCGCTTGGGTGATAATTTGGCTCTAAATGTGTTCCGGGGATTCGTGAGCCTGGGTTGATTGATGTAAACAATCGTGATGCGATGGCGTATTTTGTGCACACACCCATCATATATGTTTATGCCTACTTTGACATTGTCCTGATTTATCAGTAAAATCTCAATGTCGACATTGAGGAATCAAGTCTAATATGATTGATTATTAGTCGGTCAAATTTTCGGATCAGTCTGCTTCGATCTTAATTATTTTCAATGATTCCGACGTCTTTGGGTTCATTTATGGCTTCAGACTGACTAGAATGCCCAAATAGTATGAAAGATCTCCCTAGGTAACCCTGAGGTAAAAGTATATATGTATATGTATATAAACTGTACACTTATTTGTAAGTTATTTATTCGGACTGGTTTAGTCCGTAACAGCCCTATTCTGGATATCTCGATGCACTTAGTAGTACCCTATAGTATCTTTTTTGGTCCTCTTTTTGTATAGTTTTGGGTTTAATGATGATTGTCGTAATTGGAAGATTTAACTATCTTCCATAGGGTGATATACTAGTTACACCTATTAACTCTCGTCCTCTCATAAAAGGAAATAAATGCAAACAATGCCCCGATGTCGAATTTTTGGTTATTGAAGTGGAATTAACTAGATGATTATCATAGACTTTTCGTCCTCTAAGTTGATCACTTTTTTTTAATAATTTGTTAACTTCATTTCATTACAAAATAGCTTATTTCTAACGTAATTTATTGAACAGGTATGAAAATCCCTCTAGAGAACTAAGTTTTCCTATCAGCATTGTTAAATCTACCCGGCGAATTCTCCACTGGAGGATGCGAATCCGTTTTTTTCTGACGAGTTTGGGTCCAATTTTGGAGAATGATATAATCTTCCCTTTTACGGCAATCCTCGCTACACGTGGGACGAGAAAGGAGATAGTCAACACAGATATCAATGGACATGACCTTATTCATCGAGACAGTCGTCCTGGACTAAGCCAATCCGAAGTATCAAATACATCCAACATAGAGGACGATGATGCTTACATAGAGTCTAGTTGGCTCTGTAGGAATAAGCAATTAAACAGTTACATTTAAAATTCGAATGATGAGGCTTACGTCACTAGGCCACTACATGATTTTGTTAGTATATCGTTCACCGACACTGATTGATTACAGTCAACAAGATCATTTTTCAAACTGATAAGAGTTGAAAGGTAGGCTTCAGGTAATTTTAACTGCAATTTAAGATGTCCGAGCCTCCTCATGTTAAGAGCCTCGGTAAAATTATTTGGAGGTGTTTAAACAATCGCTCAAAATTTATTATGAAAAAGGTCTCTATTATCTGCGTGACTTTCGAGTGCACCAGCGTCTACATGGCTGTCCTCAGTATCTGGTTTAATTTAATTTTCTCATTATAGATGGCAGACGACATGCACATCTGCTACAAGAAGTCCTTTGTGAAGCGCTACATCGCAACCTATCAACCTGAGGTGCTCATGTGGTACCACGTGCCTTTGCCCACCGCTCTACCACCGCAGTCCTCCTCCATCTCCTCATCTAATTTTCGTGGTGCGTTGTCGCTCCTTATCATGATTCAAATCATTGTCATGCCCTAAATTAGTTTAACTGTTGTTTTATTTACGGGATCTGTTAATTGTATTGAAGTTCATAGTTAGTAGATGAGATTTGGAGCAAGTTTCGTCGTTTCTCAACGAGGAAGAATAAAGATTTCTCATGCTATCTTCTTTATATTTTGTTTTTTTTGAAAAGTCTTAGATTCATGTATGCATTGTTCTCCTGACTGATCTTGCTACGTGAAGTAAGAATTAAGTGCTGATAAAATTATTCTCCATCATAAATAAATATTAACTGCTTTTCTGCAAGTTAGAAGCAGGTATTAGGTTGAGTCAGATGCTGCAAGCCACTTATGCTTAACTTTCATTAAATGCCTTTTGTCAAATATATGCTGTAAATGGAAAAAACGTCTTATTGGCTAATTAGTATCATTTGCCCTAATAGGGAAAAGCATACTACTTTTAAGGCTTTACTTTACTTTAAGGATCCTTTACTAGATGAACTGTTTTCTCTTACTCGTCTGCGGATGAAGAAACATGTCATAAGCTCTATCTTCCATAAAAGCGCTTATAGATTTTCTAATGTGTTTATATATTAGTAAAATATGAATGTTGGAAAGTTTAGGGTGGTTAAGAGTATAACTGGCATTGTTCGTTGTTTAATAATCTATCGTCATATACGTTACCTTGAAAATCTCAAATGGAGGCATTTTTAATTATACATTTGTCCAGAAGACGTTTTTTTATTTTTTTACGCGGCAGCTTAAACGCATTTTCTATTATTGTTTTTTACTACTAACTCTATGCTCTAACTGAAGAAGAATTCTGTAAGTAATCCGTTTTTACATTTTTCTTCAGTGAATGTAGACGATTGCACTTTCTGGCTTTATTTTCTTTGATCACTAGGCCTTGTTTCATTATTAGGGTGTTTACATTTAAGTGCTTGCCTATTGGTTAGCATGTTTGGGAGTTGCCCCATTTCAGTCACATTACTCTTCAGATACTGTGTAATTCACAATAAATTACGTATATCTTCGATTTTTCCCACGGACTTGGTATTTTATCAGTAGTATGTGCTTCGAGACCCACTGTTGAGCATTTTATAAATGTAATTCCCATGCCTTTTGAAGGGAAACATTTTCTGATACTGATCTTGGACAGAGAGGCCTTCTGGAGCTTCCTTAATGTGAAACTCTCATTCCACTACTCCTTACTTGCTCGGTTTTAACTGTCATTCCGTTCACTGAATATAACTATGGCTTCTATGACATCTGAATTTTACATTCCGTTATTAGGCCGGTTGATCGTAATGATCACAGTTTGTCCATTCTGAGAGGTGATAGAGTTTCTTAATCAATGAGGCTTAGGACTGACGTATATAATTCTTTTGAATTTGGACATTTTCAGGATTTCTGAGTGTTAATAAAATTTCTTAGCTACTCACCATCTGAGAAAGTGATATCTCACTTGATAAATTAGCCACGAATGCGCGAAAACGAGGTATAAATCGTTAATGCTATTCTTCTGTTGCTTATTGTATATCACCCATTATAGAGCAGACTATAACTGCCAAATTCGAAGCCGTAAATAACTACTTTTCATTTTCCTATCTCCCTAGGCTGTTGTGTGAAAATGAGCAAATGTTGCTTGCATGCAAGTATTCATATGACAAAGAAAATAATTACTTAAATTCATGGAGAATTTTCCCCTTGTAGAACTTTCTAAATCTGTAAGGGTTGAACAGTATAGGCAATAAAATATATATTTATATATATACATCTTTGTTAAATGACAATATTCACATCATTAGATTGAGTTAAAATTAGTACCACCGATTTTGTACTCCCTTAATCTAAATGAAATTTAACCGACAAAATGAATCACGCACATGTGCGCGTCTTTGGAATGCTAATCACAAATTTTGTCTACTTTAAACTTATTAACAGCCGCCAAGGTCATTTCGCATTTGCTCTGAACCGATAAAAAGTAAACTATCTTGACAGCTATTTTAGTTTCCTTTTTCATATTAAGTGGTCTTCTCCCCATTTCCGCTTTTAGAAATCGCTTCGGTGCATCTGCATTTTTGCTGCTTTTTTGAAGGGGTGCTTGACTTTTGTGGACATTAGAATTTGTTTTGACTAGGTCATCTAATAGCTGAGTTTATAATCGGACTATTTGACCTCGACTATTTACGCCTGAATATCATGAGCTAATCCTCTTTTTTCTGCAAACATAGCACTTGAATTTTAACTTGAGAAAGCAAATGACACTTCAGCCTTGATCACTTCTCCGAAAACAAGTTGTTTAGTGCAACTATCTAAAGGAATTCATATTGTACATCTGTGTTTTTATTGATTTCATACGTTCAGACAAACGGCCTATTGTGTGGTGAATCAGGTATGCTCAAGTATCCACGTCTCGATAAATATCGTTATTATTATTGTGTTTGTAAGTTTGCATTAGACCCATTTAATTCCACTACCATTAGTGTTTCCACATTATCCATTTTTCGCGTTTTTAAATTCGTTGTAGAGACTTGTTAGTCACTTAACGGCCTTCACTAAACCATAGAGGAGGTAGACAAAAATTTAGAATTCTGACTTCTACGTCTATTTATCTATATAAATACTGGAAAATGGCATGAACTAATCACCATAAGGATTTCTTTTATCTAATTGCGGGTCCGGAGATTTAAACTCAATCACACTGCGTTGTATCTGACCCATAGTCATTTCTAAAATGATTCGCAGATGTGGTAGGGATCCTAAAGCGATATTTCCTGAATGTGCGATCTGTTTTAGCTGCAGTAATAAAATGCCAGCTGAAGATTTATGTGGATTGGTTCCTATGAATACAAACAGGCCTGTTTTAGAAGGAAATCTCTTACTCCAAACTGAATGCCGTTTTTGTTAAACGAGATGTTTAGACGTAAAATATGAGAAAGTATTTAATCTTTTTTCTTTAAAAACAACTTGACAATATCTCAGATTTGCGTTTCCGATTTGACTCTGCTAACTGACCCCTAGTTTATAATGTCTGTTTCAGTTGAAGGATCAAGTGGAGATTATGGAGTAATACAAACCTCGCTTCTGCATAAATTTGCATCTGAATTAAAATGAATTTATTCGTCATCATTTCATACGTCATCCGTGGCGTCTTAATGCTAATAGATTATGTTAAGCGCATCCATAAGGTAACCTAAATTATAATCACCAGTGGTTCAACCAACTATACATTGGCCAGCAGAATTCCTTGGCTAAAAAACGATAACATTGTGCATTATTTTTATCGGTAAGGAATGTTTGCCTGGTTCTACGGTTTGCCAAGTACGCAATTCACCGTTATCTTGCATGACGCAACGTCATGCCCGGAAAAGTAGCCATTTTCATTGCTACTTTTAATTTTTTTATTTGTTTATGCTACTGATACTATAACATCGCACATATGGATGAAGAGGATGTACTAAATATAGTCTGATCTTACAGTCGCATATGCAACGTGTTCATCTCCCAATTCAGAGTCCACTATTCCTATTCCCAATGGTGCACACCCAATAGTGTGAGTGACCAACTGCACTGCTTAAGTCTTGCTGATAAGGAGATGGCAAAATCCAAGTTTCTCCTAGGGGGTTCTATGATGCCACCCAAGAGGATTGTTGGAAGACGCTTTCCTAAACGGTTTAGGAATTTATTTTATTTCTTTGATTTGGCTGAACTATTATTTTTATTACCGGAAAATATATTTTTGGTGAAGTACATGGTTCCTTAAATGTCACGTGATCGTGGTAATGTGTTTTTCCTGCTGTGGGATGCATTCTCTTCCTCCCTCTTTGCTTTGTTATGTTTTTCTTAAAAGTCACCGGAAATTTGTGTTTGCACTAATACTTTTGGTAAACTCTCTTCCCTTTAGTTTATTAACCCTATTCACTTTACATTGGGTTCTCTTAATTCTACGCGTGTTCTCATTCCCTTTTCCCGTCGGCGAAATCTGATCTATTTTACCTTTTTCCCCTTAATCAGAGAAATTGTATTGGTTTTCGCTGGAAAAACGCATCAATTTTAATGTAAATGAGTGCCGTTTTGATTTGAATAAATTAACAGGTGGCAATATTAAAATACTTCTTTGATTCCTGCAAATTACTGATTATCTCATCCTTCACCATATTTTCATCTAGTTTTGTCCGCAAATTGGGATCAAAAGCCATGAAATGGCCCGCTTTTTAGTAAATTAATTTATGCTTCCTTCTGTTACATAGGTTTACTCAATTATTGTTACTTATCCTTTATTTCTTATTTGCATTTGGCTTTTTGAAAATGAATTTAACAGAAATTAACACGACAATGTTACATAAGTTTGAACGCATTCTAGTACCTCTCTACCGTAATTTTTTAATCAGATTCGAGAATTCATAGAAGTTTAGATAAAAAATTTACAGGGAAACGAATTTCGAATGTCTAGTTGTGAATATCAATTAATAAATCCAACTACTTGGATTTTAAATTTATTACATCTCTATAAACTTTGAAGAACTCTGGGCTAGCCTGAAAAATAAGAAATTAAAACTTCGGTATTGATATGGAAGTTTTCGAAAGTCAGGTAGGAGATGATGCTAGTGCCTTCGGGGTGTAATTATTGCTAATCTGTTCAGGTTTATCTAAGAGTTGATGCTATACCTTCTTGTTCTATTTAACATCCCACTGGTCTACGCTAGTAAAATGTGCTCTATTTTGTTTGAACTATACTATACATGGCTAGCAAATATCCAAGAGCAAAATTAACTGCCTTAAATCCATTGAGTGTGAAATTTTAGACGTATTCCAGACTAGCTCTTTATTGATTTGAGCCATGAATATTTAATCAAAAAGCATGTGTCTTCAATCCCTCAGAAACCTTTCTTAAGTAACAACACTTTTTCCCCCTTTCTCGTAGATGAGGTGTCAGCTCCGAACAACGAGCCCATCTTCAATGACATGGACATTGTTAATCTTTCCAACTTCTGTCTCCCCTGGGGTGCTGCTATCGAGTCATGGTCAGTGGATCAATGTCCCCCTGAATCCGTCTTCTTCACTTTTGTGATCACCAATGCATCCTATCAAAAGGTACGACAGTACATCCCTCTACTATTCCTTTTTTAAATCTAGCCTGTAAAGCTTGAAGTTTGTTCTTGTTGTGTTGGAAGAGACTAAGCTTTTAGTTTAGAGTTCTAGAGTTCTTGTGGACGATAATTAGTTCTTCCAATTAAGGTAATCCTCACTACAACTTTCCAAGCATTTACTTATTTAGATGCACTTGATAGCGATTCATCAAAAATGGGTCTCTTTTCTTCAGTGACTTGCCTAGAGTATGATTTTGGACTATTACTTTTTCAGAATGACTGTTACCGCACCAAACACTCCCGCTAGCGCCAATTTGATGATGACTTGCCAACTTGACATTTCAGAAATGAAAAATATCTCTCTTTTAACATTTAAATCTACGTGGCTTAAACACTTGTGCTTTAGTGAAAGAAGTATTCTGTCATCAATGGTACTAGATACTTCTGTGAGTGCCTTTGTCTCTACTCAAAGTAGACATAGAAAAATTCTTCCCCTGTATGAGTCTTGAAGATTTTGTTACCATTCGTGTGGTGTAATTGTGGTCCTAAGGCCGTTGAGGTGGCGTACTTTCCAACAGCCATCTTGAATCGAGCAATAGCAGTCTTACGACTCTGATGGGGAACTGGCAATCTAAAACTCTTTAATCAATTTTAACACCACAATTATCGTGTTGAATAACATCAAATACGTGACCTTATCATGGCACAATGATGAGATTTCTACTGCTCTTAGGATACTCTCGGCATTCAACTGCTAACCTTAAAGACGGGTGGGCTAAAACATTTACCTCAAAAACCGCTAAACTGCCAGCTCCCCAAGGTTCATATAATGGGAAGTACCTGAATACGCCTATTCAAGTTAGGTAAAAAGGTTTTTTTCGGGGTTCGGCCAAATTAATGGAGGAGGTTTCCAGTTCATATTCTGTTCTAAATGTAAGACAGGTTGCAAAAGTCTTATCACCGCAAGTATGATGAGTGAAACGCCTTTTTGTTTTAGTCTCATCTAAATTGAATCTCTCTTAATTTCTTAATTGAACAGACCTGAACTATCTAGATTTACCTTTTCGATTTAATTTAATTGGTATAAGTTTGCGAATAACAGTAGAACTGCGAAAAGTGCAGTTATGACGTGTGAATAGCTGAGTTAATACATCGACATAATTGATAACTTAGGTTAAAAGTGCTTCCACTGTGTTGATATGATCCCCTAAAAGTTGTTGGATGGGTGAGTTTATAGTTGAGGTGTGGTTAAAACTGGTCCACAATCTGCGCCAAAATCAATAATCACCGGAATACCAAAGTAGCCTCATTCACGATGTTCATTATAAAGCGAATCATTTAGAATGTTTCCGAAAGAAGTGTGTACTGTCAGTTAAGTATGCAGTTTACCCTATTATCACTTCTCTAAAGTCTTCCTAATTAGTATTACCCTCTTAGTTTACATACATACTACACGTTGACGACCGATATTGAAAGAATTTTACTTCGCTTTATGCTTTACTCTTTAAATACGCTTGCTATTATAGTGCATATATGATAGGGTTTACCGTATTTGTGTTTATCTAATTGAAAGTCCATTGTGACTAATTTGAATATTTTTATTTTGTGTTTGACATTGATGTTTGAAATGATTTTTACATTTTTGTATACGCGCACATAATGGCTGAATTGAATTGAATTGAATTCTGAACTGTCGACGACCGGTGTCTAGGAGTCATCGATGTCAGCACTAAATGTCATTTCTTGAAAAGTTTGCGATGCTTGAATGAAAAGTGGAGAATTTTTGAGGAGATTGTCTGCATTACATCTGGCTTTATTTCAAATCGGTTTTCAAACTGTTAACTGACACTCATGTGTTTGCGCTGGTAAAACTGCATGTGGTTGTTTGTCATTAAAAAGAGAAGTATCTTAACTGCCTTTGTGTGTTTTGACAGACGACCTGAGTCACTAAATTTATTTGCTTCTTGCACACTTTGAGCATACCTCTTATTGTCAAGACAGTAGTCTTATCAGTTTTGTCCGCCCCATAGAACTTACCTTAAGGACGTCTTAAAATGATAAAACAAGAAAAATATCTACAACTAGACCTTTCAGCTGGTATTTCGGCATTCTCTTTCCTTTTGTTTCTGTGGATTATTTACAGGCTGAGAAACTGAATGTTTATATTGTCCTCCTCTTTCTGTAGAGATTTTTTAACTAAGCAATTGTAGCAAATATTATTATACAAATAAGACATAAAAATCCAGTATAATTTGTGGGTTTTGTTTAAATGGCATTTGATGGTTATTATTTGGGTGTGTAACAGAGAGGTAGAAGAATAGAGTCCTATATGGTCATGTGACTGAATAATGTGGACGTTTACTTTGCTTTGTACCGATTTTTCATCTTTGAATTAATCGATTCATCTCTAGCCTATGATTTTCTCATTCAAATACCGTACTGTTTACCTATAGCATTATTTGATGATATATGGGAGGTTCATACTTTTTGCTTAAAATTTCACTTTTCTTTAAAATAGTTTCATGGCTCTGCATTAACCTTCTATGAGCCCTACGATGTGTCTCGTTTGGATAGAGATCGTTGCTACCGCCTAAACGTTGACCCCGAGTTAGTTGAGATGAAGGAGGAGGAAATTGTTGATCTGACCACTGGAGCAGTTCGGAAACGGGCCTTTGCAGTTGTCCTTCCTGACGCAGACGCTGAATTATACACCGCAAAGGAGATTGAACGCATCAGCAAGCGTCAGGGAGTTTTTTCAGCCTCACGGATCGGTGATCAGGTCCTCGGAGTCACAAAAACTCTCTGTTTAGTCTCGAGGTATAACTTTGGTAATGCTCTGAAACCCCTCTTGAAATTCCTGCATTCCAAGTGCTTTGGTCCCAAGCTACAGTCTATTCCTCTGGAGAGGTAAGTATTCATCATTAGAAACTACTCTTATTCGTTTATGCATATTTGAGAATTAATTCCTTTGCTGCCCTACATATCGAAATAAATTATGTTTCAAGAGCAGTTTAGATGTGGAATACTACATGTTACTCATGTCCAATCAACAGTTTTTCTGCATTATTGGCTGCATTCCGTCCTTCATCTCCTGAATAATATTACTTAGCTTGTAGAAATTGGAGTTGCATTTTCCGTTATGTATTAAATACCTAACCATTTGAAATGGCAAGTCTAGTATTTACGTAGTGGGGGTCTAAAAAGTCATGTATGGCAAATTTATTTAGAGGCTTCAAGTATTGACTTGATGACAAACTTTGTGCTGCAACTTTAAACACCGGAAACTCATCAACGATTTGCTTTGGATACTGTTAAAATCTGCTCTTCTCTACAGGATATAGTAACCGACCCTTAGCTTCCCTAAGACATTGCACTAGATACAAACACGACCCGTCAACATCACAGTACAAACGACCCAAACCACTATGTCAACACAAGACGCACGTTTTTGTACTGATAGGTCGGTTTATATTATGCCCCATTTACAACCGCAATGTAAATAAATTCGTTCGAATGAAAGGGAATTAAAAGAAGCAAGAATCAAAAGGTGGAAAATAAAGAACCTTACATATAAGAACCATTTTGGGAAAAATACTACTTTCTTATATGTTACATGCTCGCTCGTAGATTTGATCGTCCGTCGGTCTTTGTCGCGAGATCGACCGAGGGACGAGGGAAATGCCATCAAGTCTTGGTGGTACATGGGGGATAATATCCTGATCGTTTCTTTCGCGTCGTTGCACTACATTGGAGGATCACAGACTGTTCGGGAGTTAGAGAACTGTAAGATATAGAACACAAAAATTTACAGTATCAAGACTATTTAAAGAATGATGTCTTTCACAATTCAACAAACCAAACCCTCCTGGTCTGAATTGTTTGTGCTATAGCCAGTAGATGTCTATCAACACAGATGTCGGTCATCACGCCGGGACACCGACAACGAGAC
>CAADRB010000057.1:337240-351176 GCA_900708905.1 Hymenolepis diminuta | reverse complement strand
AGTCGATGGATGATAGGTCATTTTCAGGTCCCTTCAAGTTGAACACTCGCGGTTAACAGTCCTTCAGCAGATTCGGGTCTGCGACGAGACTTCTTGACATCGGGTTTCTTGTCCAGGAGGGACAGAAGTCTGAGTCGAATCACAGCATGGCAAGGAGATCGAAGACCAAGAATGAAAATGAGACATCTGAGTTGGTTTTCTTCGAGAGAACCAAGTCGGAAACAAATGCAAAATCGGTTAACAATACCTACATAATGCCGAACATTTTCATCTTCACTTATGATCAAGTTGAAGAGAGAACTGCTGTCACCAACGACCGAACCTAACTTACTAATCACCTTTTCATAAGTTAGATCGGCGGGATCCATCGGTTGAAAGTAGGACGAACATAGGTAATGGTCGCATTTGTTAAATTCACGAAACAGCATGATGAATCGAGTGGCGTGTGGGAGATCTGCCATAATGTTCTTATAGATATCACGGTACTGAGTATACCATGTTGCAAAAGTTTCGTCTATACGAGGATTATGATGAAATATGCCTACATTTTTCACGTAGTCTTTGGGGTCCTCTGTAGACATTGTAAGGTTGAGTGAAGGTATTTCTCACGATTGAAGGGACTTGAGCTTCCATATCCCCGTAATTCGATAACTATATGTAACAGATATGCTGGTAAGGGTCTTATTAGTTCCTAACGTTACATCTTCAGGCAGTTTTTTCCTATCTGTCTGTTGTTTTGAATTGATCCTGCCACCTGCGATGCTACCGACGTACACCTTAATTCCTTTAACTTCTATTATCTTGCTGTCTTTTTTCTGCAGATATTTGGCATTTATGTTCTGCGAAATTCCGTTCCCAGATCATCGATCACCTAATGTCACTGTTGATGTAAGTATTAATCAATCTGAATACATTTTGATGCTTTTTATAATAGGTGAATACAATTTGTCTTAATTTCAGCTCGATAACTTCCATATGCAACTTCAAACTCCCTACAAGAATGATCTCACTAGGTATGTTAAAATTAATGGTCAGCTCCCTTTGTTGGTCATTCCTCATTTTGGAGTCCGTTCGATATTTCATCTATGTTCTGATTTGATCACGCCCGCAGTGTAGGCCATGCTAATTTATGATTAAAGAATTTACCAGTAGTAAGTTACCGTTTTGCCTGCGCGTCCAAACCAGAATTTTGTTTCAGTTTTGCTCAGTGAATTCTCACTACGCTATAACTAGTGACTATACTACATAGAGCAGACTTTTTCGATTCATGCGGGTGTTTAATTGCAAATCTTAGTTCTATTTAAATAATCGCTTTGATGATGAGATAAATGTGTCACTTAAGTGGTTCCAGGTATGCATTTTCTGTTGCTATCAAACATGCAAACCTCCATCCTGAAAGAAACAGTATTTTTCCCTCTTGGAGGTTTTTTAAACTATGCTTCAATCTAATTATCATCTTAAGTACCTCAAACCGCAAATTGGTCTCATGGTCAAAGAGGGGGAATCGCTCTTGAATAAGGATGAATTTTGATCTTTTTTAGGATATCTTACAACCTCACTGTCCTCTTCCTGTATTTAATTGAACCTAAATTTGCCCTAATCCAAAATAAAGCTACTTCAGGCGCCCAACCAAATTAGGCTAGATATCCCCTCATAGAACTAGTGATCTTCCTAAATTTAACTGGAAACCACAGCCTCTCCTGAGTGGGAAGACCATGAGTTAGGTAGGACCACGTGCTAATTGGAAAGTTTGAGATGGATGAGAGAAGAGGGGAAGGAGCAGGAAGAGCAATTAGGAGGAAAGAGAGAGGCGTTAGTATTGATTGAGGACAAACCGGATTGTAAGAAACATGCGAAGTGAGATAGGGCAAGACAGTTGACCGATTTATCGTTCCTTGTTCTTCGACGATTAAAGATATGAATCAAACGGCGCGCAATACATTGACTGAGCCGACCTATGAGTCAGTGCAGAGGTGCTACAAACCCTTTCACAGCACTAATAACGATCTACCATCATACAATTTTTATCTTTTTCATAATTGTACAGCATGATAAGACAGAAGGATAGATAACTAGGGTTGGTGTCTCATTTTGTGCCTAATACAATAGGAAGTTCCTTTAAAATATAGATCATTCAGCTAATCGTGGTATTTTCCACTGTCATTTGCAGTGCGCCAGTAAACAGATAAAATGAAATTAGAAGTCGTTGTGAACAAGTATTCATTTAGAAAATGGCAGAATCAGGCTGTTATCACCTTGAGTAAACAAAATTCTCCTGATTTCTAGACTTTTGAGACAACCTTAATCATGAGAGGACAATTTTATTTTCAATTTTAGCTCACCTGGGGATTCCTTTGCCCTCATGTTGTATCGACTTGGACCGGAGACAATTCTTCAATTGATTTCCCAACTCCTAACCGAACAAAAGCTCCTCTTCGTTTCAATTATGCCTGATCTGCTTGTGGAAATCATTCAACAACTAGTTACAGTAAGTGCTTTATTTTAGTTCAAGTATACACTTGCCATACTCCATGTTATTCCTTTCATTCATCATTGTTCTTTCCGACCTTTGAGATCTATGACACTTTGTTTGCTTCCTATAGCTGAATATATTAATTCTTTCATACTTGAGGCTAAATGTATTCTAAAATAAGAAGGTTAATTCAATCAAATATATATATATGAACCGTAATCAAAGATCAGGTAAAGAGGCTAAGGGGTTATATGGTCTATTATGCGAATCTTACCAAATGTATTGGCATCCCTTAATTGAAGATGATTACACAAAAAACTAATGGCATCAATACGTGGTATGCTCTAGACGCCATGTTAGGATTTTACGTGTGAAATTAATCATTTTATCATACGGTTTTGAAGGTAGTGAGTTGCAATTTATGACTTCCTCTTTGAATTCAGTATTTCTTTTTCTAAGATTCATCCACTTAGTGATTATCTCATCTATGTTTTCTTAATGAAACCGTTCTGCAGAGTTTGGATTTTCGCATTTACTTGAATTTTTTACCGGATGAAGTTCATTTAATAAGATACCTATTGCAGATTTGACGTATCCGTTCTGGTAATTGGTGTTGTCTATTTTAGATTCTAGCTTATTTTTACCGTTTTTTCACCGAATAACTCCGAAAACTTATCTTCTCTCAATTTAAACAAAACTGATATTTTTCGAAAAAATTTCTGCTATCGATCGTAGGCGTTTTACTGAGCGGACTGTTCTGCCCCCAGGTAGTTTAATTGACTAATATTTCCATTTAAACCTGGCCACTTTCTATGTACCTACTTTCTAAGCCAACTTAGGTACATTCTACTTCTCAATGCATCTCTGTATTTATTATTGTAATGTTTCTATTCGCAGAGTATTTTATTCAATCAAAAAAGTAAAATTCGACTCTCTCTTATCGATGAAATCGAAATGGCTTTACTTTGATAACGCATTTGCTTAGCTTCACCAGTGGTGGTTATTACACACTAAAACTTCTTTGACTTGTTAATCGTTCAGTTAGGAGTCTTATTTTTGTCCATTGTATTGATGTCGCCCATTATCTCGTCATTTTCGTCCATCTACAATTTATTCTTATAAAGTTCTCCATTAAGAAGTATTTATCATTCTTATCTTTTAGCTCATTCACCCGCTTCGTTGGGTCCTGGTTTACATCCCCCTGATTCACATGCGTTGTATTCATGTGATTCAATCTCCTTCTCCCTACTTAATCGGTGTCGATTCGCGTTTCTTCGAATTCTTCCAACTCCCGCCTGCTGAAGCTGCGGATATCAGTGTAATGGATTTGGATACTCAACTCTTTCGACCAGCTCCCACCTCCATTTCCTCAGCTTCTGTCTCTGGTCTCCCTAAAGGACCCGTGAAACGTCTCCGCTCATCACTAACTCGTCTCTATGAACGCCTGAGGGAGATTAGTGACAAAATTCAGGCTGAGTCAAAGGTCGTTGGTCTCAAGGCCAAGGAAAAGTATATCGAACAAATCGTAAGTTACTTCATTCATTATTGTGCTCAGCATAAGTAGTAATGCATTGATATATTTCCTTGATCACTTTGACATCTCACTCAATTCATTTTTGGGTTGTCAATATCACACTTGTTTAATTTGTAAATTGACCTATTAAACAATAAAGTTTCTTTACTCCTTGTAGTCCGCTCTTGGAATCAGTGTGCGTCGATCGTGCTATCATTTTATGACCGAATTACTTCAAGATTATCGTAAATTCCTTCTTCCTGTCACCGCAACAGACAAAGAACTCCTTTTTGATTCTGAAGGTACTTAATCTATTGTGCCTCTTTTGGCTATACTGCTAACACTTTTTATAACGTCTTTTATTTTCATTGTTAGCGTTTGTGAAATGTACATCAGATCGAGGATCGTCGGCCTTCTACGCCTCTTTAGTTGGAACTCAATTGTGGGCCGATTTCGTTCGAGATCTCAACTGTATCAGTGAACGGACTGCAGAATTGGAAGCATTTGACACGGCTATCGCCCGACTTCGTACCTCTCGAAGTAAGGGAAATCGTAGTCATCGAATACTCCAAGAAGGAGGTGGCGGAGGAAGTGTGTGTGGTGAAACTGGATCCCAGATCTCCAGCGGGTCTGGAGGCGAATGTGCGAGCGCAGCGTCAGCCCCCCTCGTTAATGAAATTTCCCCTTCCCCTCAAGACAGCCTCTCTACTGTTGATGGGATCTCCCTAAGTGGACGCTTCTGCAACGAATCGATCTCTAGGATTGTGCAACTCCCCCCTCAAATCCTCGAGCTCGATCAAACGTGTTCCGATCTATCTCTAAATCTCTTCACTTGGACGAGAGAAGGTCTCTTTCCGGAAGTAGTGAATTCATCTCTTCTTGATGAACTCTGCTCGAGATTATCGAAAACTTCCCCTTCAGGCACTTTTGTCAGGGAGGAAATAGAGATCTTCCGACTCATGGCAGACAAGCAGGATAGTGAGGATGATTTCAGCCCTCAACAGGAGTTCGTACAGAAACCCCTCTCCTTCATACTTGGAAATGGAGTTGTGGATGCTCTTGGAGTTACCCAACTCAATAATCTTTTGAAAAGGACTCAACAAGAGACCACCGACAGTTTGATAGCCGGTAAGTAGTAGGTGCTCCTTGTATAGTTTATAGATGATCTATGCCTAGTATTATCAGAAGAGGCTCGGTTTCTGCTTATCAAAATTATAAATCTTCCTAACGTTTTAAATGAGCGCATTTACTAGCATAACAAAGTAAGACAAGAACCTTTTTTTCATCTGAAATCTTTATTGAAGGTTTTTCTAGTTTCATGTTTTCTTAGTGTGAGAATACCCGATTTGTATGCTTTTATTTGGCAGATCGAGACAGGTCCTTTAGTTTGTATTATGGTGACCGAACAGAGACATGGCCTGTTAGCGAAATCAAGTCGTTAATGTGTTTAGAGTGAACTTATCATCTTAGCTCATCTACGGTTAAAATGCTTATTAATTTTCATCTTTGAAATTGGTCTCTATGGCTCGCGTTTTGGGTAAATGTTTAATGATTCAATATGTTGAGGTATTGTTGAAAAAACAAGAGTATATGCAATTTTTATCATTAAAGCAAAGGTCCTGGTGCTCTATTATCATTACGATCATTCTAAAAATGTTTTGAGAAACGTCGCACAGAATGACCTAATGTATGTTAATTTATTATTTTGGCATTAGGAACCAACTTTAAACTTTTCTTGTAAGAATATCCCCGCTTTTCTATTGACTTGCTGCTGCATCGTTTTGCAATTCATTTTCTCTTGAAATTGTTCGTACTGCAATGCTACTTATTTTTTTTCCAGCGACTGAGCGTAAAAACGTTGGAGGCGCTGCCTGGACAGAACATCTACTCTCTGAAGTCTATTCTCTCTGGTTCCTTCTACTGCCTGCCTTTATCACTTCTCTGCAGCAACACCATCAAAGCTTCGTCGAGAACGGAAACAACGCTGACGGACTTTGCTCAGAAGCTCGTCATTTCCTCTATCATGTTGTATGCCTATTTCTGCGTCTCTGGGACACATCTCTGCAACCTGTTGATCAGGTTGGTGGTCATTCACTAGGTTAAAAGAACGAAGTAGTGATAAGTGGTACCAATTCCATTAATTATAGGTCTACGTTCGTATTCTGATCGCTCTTCTCTATGAATACGGCACTTCGGACTTAGGTGTCATTAGTTTCTGGAGTAATCGATCACTTAATGCTGCTTCTTATGCTATGGCCAATCAATTGCAACGTGACTTGGGTCACAAGTTGATCTCCGTTGACCCCATAGAAGATACGATTGAAGCTCCGATCACTCCCTCCACGATAGAAAGTCCAATTCTTGTACATCAAGTCCCTTGCACTCCTAGCAAAACTACCACTTGTCAATCTCGTGAGGACCACTCCTCTTCTAATATTGGCGACGGAAAGGAAGACAATAGCGACCTCCCATATAGAGATGCTACTGAGAACGCTGGAAGTAGAGCGTTTCAACAACCCGACAGGAGTTCGAGTGATTACAATCTCTCCAGGAGCCAGTTGATTGAATCCATGGACAGGATATCCATTGCCGGTGGAGGTCATTCTCGGAAATCATCCACTGGTGTAGACCAGGAACAGGAACAATCCATTCCAACTAAAAAGTGAGTCGCTTAAATTTGCATCATTGAGGTCAATTTGTTTGTTTATTTTTAAAGTTCTGTGATTCGTGTCATTGGGTTTCTTTCGGTGCTCATTGGTTCTGATACCAAAAGAAAACGGTAAATATATTCTAAAGACTTTGTTATTTAACTCTTAGAAGGCATTTACAATTTATGCAAGTTTGTGCATATATAATTGTCATTATGAGAGTTATAAAAAATAAGGTTCTTACCAAAAGATCACTACAGCTGATTCAAATTCCCCATAAAAGATAAACAGAAAGTAACACTCCTTAAGGCAGTTAATTAATTTAAATAGGCATTCATTTATTAACTAGAAAAGGCTTTCTAAGTACGTAGTTGCATGGAATTGATTGGCCAACGAATCAATTCATGAGGACTGCCTTGTCTATGTCATGATCTGTCATAAAAGTAGCATTTTTCGCCTTCTAACAATAAGTGATGAAAAGTAATAGGTCGGAGAAAATGTATATTTAATTTGAGTTTTAGCGTGTGAAAAAAAAACAAAGTTAAAGAAATATCACGATTGATGGGTATTGTCACTCGTGTTTCACTTTTCATTTCAAATGTTATTTAAGATTTTTGGACAGCCAATTTTTTTCCCACTTCAGTATGTAGATTAGCTCAGGCTTTTAAGGCGTTAAAAAGCTTTTCCCTTGGTGATTGCTTCCCAGTGTTTCTTGATTTCATTCTAACCTTCCTCGTTTTGTTGTGCTTTATAACAATTTACTTTATGTAATACTAGATAAATGAACTGACATTCCTTTAAATAGTGTCTTTTATAGATTAATATAAACTCCTTATCATAATGTCTAGAATGGCTAATGTCTTCCCAGTTCAGGTTCTATTCACAAAAAAGGAAGATCAGGGCGGTAAAAGTAGTTTTTTGACAAACAATTGGCTTTGTCTATTTATGGTTTTTTAATACCTCTAAGAGTTTAAGGATGCCCGAGAGTAAATTTGTCAATGTAAGCACCTACCTCTGCAATAGTGTCACATTCGACACTTTTCTCTCAAATCTCTTGACTGTTTTAGAGGTTGGAAGTCGTTC
Source organism: Hymenolepis diminuta (assembly GCA_900708905.1). NCBI lineage: Eukaryota > Metazoa > Platyhelminthes > Cestoda > Cyclophyllidea > Hymenolepididae > Hymenolepis > Hymenolepis diminuta. The sequence continues at coordinate 343,459 of CAADRB010000057.1, read as the reverse complement.
GCCCAAGCGTCAATGCGTAAACTGACCAACTTCCGTGTGGAGTATGTCAATCCGGAGATTATCACCCTAGACAATCCTCCCTCTCCTCCTCCTCATCAGCCGAGAAGTCGAAGTGTCAGTTCAACTTCTGCTTCTACCAACAGATCCTTCGGCTACATGAATCTCTTTGGACACCGCCCACACCAACCCGGTACCATTTCAGGCGGTGGCAGCGGTACTTCAGCACGTCTGCCGCGCAATATGCTCCCTTGGGCCATCTCCAATCCCCCACCACTCAAAAACAACAATGGGTCTGTCAGCAGCTCTCAGAGTGCTGCCACTCCAACGGTGGTAAGTATACCCCCTGACATTGAGGGTGGTGGTGATGAGGTAGGCTCTACGACGTCTCCGTCGTTGGCTCCTTCCTCTTCGTGGTTGCAGATGCTCCAACGTCACCTGCCAACAGCATCTGCTGCTGCTAGCTACGTCACATCCCCGGGACCCCCTGGTCAAAATCGACAGGAGGGAGGACTCGGTAGTGGCACTCCTTGTGGATCAGTTACATCGATTGACGAGAGCGTGGTGCCTTCTGCTGTCTATAATCCCGTCTCTTTTCTCGACTCTTTACTTGCTGGTCAGCGTTTCAATCGATTTGGTTATTGTTGTATATTATACTTGGAATGATTTACTCTCATATTTGTGGTATTGCCCTAACATGGATGTTCACTTTTGCAGAGATCATTGGTTCGAGATTCATCAGTACATATCTAGTAACCGACATTACCAGTCGGTCAACACAGAGAGGGCAACGTAAAAACGTGGTGGAAAATGTCATAAAGGTATACTCAACTGTACTGATTTAAACTGATCAAGAGAGGGGTTCTAGAATGCTTATAGCTCATTAGGTAGGATCCAGGACGTTTCTCACTCGTCTATGATGAATGCATGAAAGCATCTCTTTTCAATAGATTGGTGGACAATTTTACCTATGGGCTTGAAATCATGAATATATAACGGAGTACATTTACGCTAATTCTACAAAATAGTCCCAAATGATTATATATATTTAGTTTTTGTTCTACTTACCAGCTCTCTCCTACCAACCCCCCTCTTGGTACAAAATCGCTGGTAGTCTTGCAGTGGGCTTAGTGGGTGATCGGATATGTCCAGCCAATCCCCTTACCATGAAGCCGTCCACCGCAGCTTCCCTTCGCAGCTCTTTCACGTCTCTGACCCGACGACGGCACCGCTCAAGGTCATCTTCTCTTGCTGCAGCACGCCGAGAGAGGAGTACTCTCAAACAGTCTCCCTCTGCTTCCGTCCCACTTCTCTCTCTCGGTGAGTGTGTGCTAATTATGAATAAAATTTCAGTAGTTATTGCTGACTTCATCTACTTAGCTCATTTTATCAAAAAGAATGATCTGTACGACTTGGACAGGGAGATGTATGGCTTCTAATTTAAAACTTGCTAATAGAAAAAAGTGAAAGCTGAAGACTTAATATTAAAAAATAAAGACCCCTAAGCTGCTGTTCGCGCCGCTTTGTCATTTTAACCTTCGTGTCTTGAATTTTTTAAGAGAATCTTGGTAGATTTGGGATAATTTTTGAATGTGATTTTAATGAATGATTTGTATTTCCTTAATCGGTCATTGAAAGAATTAGTTTAAATCAAAACGGTTACGTACATTTAGTATAATCAAGCAGTTTTAAAGGAATGCATTGTGTCGTTGCTCCCATTATAAAGCCTACAGAGCTATTTGTTGATTTAGTTTGAGATTTGCATTGTTATTCATGGCAGAACAGCAGAGTTTTTCCATGTTATATCATGGAAAAAGTTGTGATTTGTGTCAGGGAATTGGGTTAACCATTTTTACTGTTACCTCCGAGTTTTCCAAATTCATTTGCCTTTACATTTATTGGGCTACTTTTGCCCGAGAGGCTTTGTACTTTTTTATAAAATAAATGTTTCATTCATGGTCTGAGAAGGAGATGCATAACTTAAAAGTCTTAAATTTGGGGCAAAGAGGAGGAAAATTGATCTCTCACATTGTAAGATTTTTTATTATTCATTACTTAACTCTTGGAATAATTTATTGGCTAATTTTCCATGGTTTTGTTTAAATCGTCCATCTGCTTCCTGCAGAGATGATTAACATCTCCCTTAATATCAGATTTGAGGCTGTCTTTTCGATTGATGGCCGTTTAACCACGCTTGCTTTTGGAAGACTTAAGGGACTAAGTTGCTTTCAGGTTGCTGGTGACGAAGAAAGAACTATCGCTATCTAATGGAGATAAGATGGTTTTTCTGCAAGTACTTTTGATTCAGAGTATCAAATAACTCTTAATTCAATACGATAAGCGGTTTTAGTCCCAACGTTTGTTTCTGGTTCTTTAAGGCGATTTATTCCATTCTCTCCGTGTTTTTTAGCATCTGAAGACTCATGTCAAAAACATGCACACTCTGAATCTCCTCGTTGTTCTAAACCTCCTAGCCTTCCTTGTCCGAATAACAACACTACGACTATCCGTCCAGCTGCAACCTTTCCCGTAAAGGTGCAGGAACTGCGAGTTATTTGCACTACCTGCACGCCCTGTGGAAGTTGTGGAAATTTGGTCTACGACGAGGAGGTGATGGCTGAGTGGGTTGCTGCTGGAGTGGATGCCTTCACTTGCACCGCCTGTCAGAAAGCGACAATTACTCCGCGGCTGACTGTACGCACTGTGGCCATTCTTGAGCCAATCTCGGACACAGCCAGTCCGATGTCTCATGGACTCATCGAATTCTCTGTCCCCTTCCTCTCTCCTCTTGTCTTGCGGCGACAACTTGAAGTTGTCCTTGGTAAGATGTGTATTTAAATGTACTAATTCGTCTTAGACAATCTATTTTGGAACTCATCTTATGAGAGATCCTCATTCTGCTATCCTTGTTTTTTAAAATTAACCAGTGTGATTCGTCTTTCTCGCACTACATGTGCGTTAATCTCGGTTGCTGTAAGTTAGACAAATTTGGCGACATGACAACTCCAACGATGACTTTATTATGTCGTTGCGAAGTAGGAATTGAGATTTCAAATTGGTCTTAAATTACATTAAGTTTGATGTCCTATTGATTAGTTTGCCAAGCTACTTATTATGGAGCAAGTTATAGATATTTTAATTATAAACACCATTGTTAATTAGTGACCTGAGCATTTTAAAATCGATGTAGTCATTGCTCGGGTATTTTTTTTTCAAAGTAAGAATTCGAAGTGATCTGTGAAGGTAGGAAAATGATCAATTATTTGAAATATTCTATTCTTCGCTATTGACTCCTAAACAACTTGTCTACGATTTAGTCTTATGAATGTATTATTTCTAACAACACATGACCCCAGGTCGAAACGCCGATGGAATGGGAGCACAAGCCTTTTCCTCCTCTCAACTTCTCAGTCACCGACGTGGAAGAGTGCTACTCTGGAACTTGGTCTATCTCCTTCATCGAGCTGGCTTACCGACACACCTCCTCGACGCCTACTCTGCTTGGCTGATGGACGCTCAATCAGAGGCTAGACGTCTCGGTGGCACTAGACGTGTCCTTCTTGGCGGCTCTCTCACCATCGCTAAAGCTCTTTCGGTTAGCTTTCTCTCTCTCTATCTGCTATTCTAATTTTTTCTTATTGCGAAGTTTTTACTTTGTTCACAGAAAGTGTCATTGAGCCCTGATCTGCCAGTCCTTCTGGTTGCCAGGTGGGACTCTTTCCCCCGGAAAGTTTCCCCTGGATCAGGTCCCAAAGACTCCCCCATGCTCTACCGATTATGGGACACTTCCCATCCTTCTGGCCATCGTGAGTTAACACTTTTGCTTATTTCTTTTTATAAGTAGTATTTAGATTAAGTGTATTTTTCTGGTTTGTAGTGAGTCCCTCGAGCAGTGCAGCAGATTTAGCTAGCGCTGAGAATGGTGAGGAAAGACAGGAGTGTGCTCTGGATGAAATCGTTCAATTAGCGGGCGATTGCTTGAAATATGAGAATGTTGGTGGTGCCTTGGCGGCCGTCAGATCTAGTCGGCGATCGAATTGCAGCACCTTTCATTCTGTTCACCGTGAACTACTCCTTCTTTATGCGCGTATCCATGGCACTTCGTGGCAGCATCTTAGTAAGTGATCTATACCGGTATGACCAATCCTGCTACCATAGGATTGCATTAATGTGCTTATCTTAACTTTTAGATAAATTTGATGCCGCATATATAAGCTCGCTACGGGAAGAAATACAGAACATTGGACCAGAAATTGTTCAACAGCAGGAACATATGCAGGAGTGGCAAAGGAATGGAGAAATGCCTCCTTCGTCAACTGTCTTGGCTTGTAGAAGCGTTTTCAGGAACCTGTCCTTAACTTAAGCCTTTGAAGAAGCAGAAATCGGTTTCCTCTCCTTTCCCCTTCCCTTGTCAATCTGTCCATTCGAATTCATTTTGTGTTTGAATGATTTGATGAATGGGTGTGCGTGCGTCGGAATTGTGATTATCTGTCTCGAAGATTGCTTTACTTTATATAAATAGACTGTTGACTCTTGAAGAAAGGCCCCTTGTTGAGTTCATATTGAGCCGCAGCTTGATAAAATAGCTGGTCATGGTGGGATTTAACAAGGTGAAGAAAAGAACAAGTTTGACCCCGAACGACGGGATGAAATATAAGAATCAAGGAGTTACTTACAGTTTGGATGAGAAAAATCTGACATTACATACTTATGGAATTAGAGAATTTCTTAAATGTCCTGAGTAGAATAAATTAAATTCGACTTCTGGGGGTGATTTTAAATACAACAATCTCTAAGGTACTTGGTTTTTGACTACCCTCCTTTCATGTGCGCACGTGAAAATAAAAGACCTCACTTTATTGCCAGATAACATATATTTAATGTCTGGGAACAGACGATCTGTTTAAGTGTCGTCACTTGAGTCCATTCTCTCTTATTCATCTGGTTCCGATGTTGATGTGGTCATTTTAGATACGTTATGCTTCCTTGGATCTCGCTACTCTGATGACAATAAGATTCAAAGGGGAAAATTTCATTTTATATTGATATCACTGAAAGTGATACGAGGGGATTATTGGTTGAAGTTATGTATGTCGTAGATGCCAGGTCAATGCTTTTAAAAGAACATCAGCATTTTTGCTGTGGACAGTAGATGTCAATCAACATACGGAATCAGGCCTTCGTCGTCAACAGTCCTCCACCACAGGCGGTTTAGGTGTTTGTACATAAATGCTTACATAGAAGCATGTGGAGATATCGAGGACCGGACTGTTACATATAAGAAAATTATAATTTTCCCAAAATAATTCTTATATGTGAGATTCTTTATTTTCCAGTTTTTGATCCCTGTTTCTTTTAATTCCCTTTCATTCGAACGAATTTATTTACATTGCAGTTGTAAATGGCGCATAACATAAACCGACCTATCAGTACAAAAACGTGCGTCTTGTGTTGACATAGTGATTTGGGTCGTTGTGTATTGTGGAGTTGTCTGAATGTATTTGTAATTAGTGCAATGTCAGTTACGGTATCCTACGGATAGGAACACATTATAACAGTTTGGCGACGCAGTTATCGAATTACGGGAATATGGAAGCTCAAGTCCCTTCAATCGTGAGAAATACCTTCACTCAACCTTACAATGTCTACAGAGGACCCCAAAGACTACGTGAAAAATGTAGGCATATTTCATCATAATCCTCGTATAGACGAAACTTTTGCAACATGGTATACTCAGTACCGTGATATCTATAAGAACATTATGGCAGATCTCCCACACGCCACTCGATTCATCATGCTGTTTCGTGAATTTAACAAATGCGACCATTACCTATGTTCGTCCTACTTTCAACCGATGGATCCCGCCGATCTAACTTATGAAAAGGTGATTAGTAAGTTAGGTTCGGTCGTTGGTGACAGCAGTTCTCTCTTCAACTTGATCATAAGTGAAGATGAAAATGTTCGGCATTATGTAGGTATTGTTAACCGATTTTGCATTTGTTTCCGACTTGGTTCTCTCGAAGAAAACCAACTCAGATGTCTCATTTTCATTCTTGGTCTTCGATCTCCTTGCCATGCTGTGATTCGACTCAGACTTCTGTCCCTCCTGGACAAGAAACCCGATGTCAAGAAGTCTCGTCGCAGACCCGAATCTGCTGAAGGACTGTTAACCGCGAGTGTTCAACTTGAAGGGACCTGAAAATGACCTATCATCCATCGACT
>CAADRB010000057.1:213743-335986 GCA_900708905.1 Hymenolepis diminuta | reverse complement strand
GTCTCGTTGTCGGTGTCCCGGCGTGATGACCGACATCTGTGTTGATAGACATCTACTGGCTATAGCACAAACAATTCAGACCAGGAGGGTTTGGTTTGTTGAATTGTGAAAGACATCATTCTTTAAATAGTCTTGATACTGTAAATTTTTGTGTTCTATATCTTACAGTTCTCTAACTCCCGAACAGTCTGTGATCCTCCAATGTAGTGCAACGACGCGAAAGAAACGATCAGGATATTATCCCCCATGTACCACCAAGACTTGATGGCATTTCCCTCGTCCCTCGGTCGATCTCGCGACAAAGACCGACGGACGATCAAATCTACGAGCGAGCATGTAACATATAAGAAAGTAGTATTTTTCCCAAAATGGTTCTTATATGTAAGGTTCTTTATTTTCCACCTTTTGATTCTTGCTTCTTTTAATTCCCTTTCATTCGAACGAATTTATTTACATTGCGGTTGTAAATGGGGCATAATATAAACCGACCTATCAGTACAAAAACGTGCGTCTTGTGTTGACATAGTGGTTTGGGTCGTTTGTACTGTGATGTTGACGGGTCGTGTTTGTATCTAGTGCAATGTCTTAGAGAATCGAAGAATCGGCTATGATATCTGTTAGAGGATATGATAATTATTTTTCCCATTTCTTATATTTCTTGCATGAATAAAAATGTAATTTCTTTATTCCCCTACCAATAAAAAGTACTTAATAATTATACTTATTTAAGCCGATACTGATTGATATGGAATTTCATGAATACCCGCGTGTTGACTAAAATGTGTCTTGTGATTTGCCGTGAGTTATTAGCTTCTGTGTTATGTTGCTAATTACCGAGTTTTTAGATTATTGCCTCTGCGAGATTACCACCAGAACTCCTAGTTGCTTACATTATGGCAGTATCCTACGCATAAGAGCAGATTATAACACAGAGATTACTAATGCCTCAAGAAGAAACGCTTTGTTTATCAATAAATTGGGGTGTCTTCCCTGGTCAAATTCGAAGTGTTCTAGTAATATGTGCAACTTAATATTTCCTTCTATGTGGCTCAAGTTCACATTACTGTATTTTAAATGGATCCGCTTTGTGGTCTCAGATTGCATCTCAATAAAATGCAAAGAAAAGTAAATTTTTAAATAGCTATGATACGTATTCGAAATTAAAAACCATTGTGTGCTTTTTATCAATCTGTGAAATTCGAATATGCGTCGGTGTTTGACGAATAGATGACAAGCTCTAGGGCAGTTAAAAATTACTAAACCACAGCTTATGAGAAATAAATATTGGATAAAAGTTGATATGTTCACAAAATGCACAAATTAAACAATCATTTAAATAAACTGTGCCAAATACCACAAAAGTTTATTTTATTAAAAACAAAAGTTCAAGAATTATCAATTCACTGTTTAAAAAGTAAAATTTTAAAATAGTTTAAAATCATTTTATTTTTACAATTGCCTATTTACAGCACGTATATAAATATGCCATATCTACTCTTGTTTGCTTAAACCAAATTTAATTACTAAGTTTATTGCTCAATTTCAATTTGTTAAATGCAATGGAGGGTATTGTTGTTATTTTAAGCACACAGAGCAGTTTTAACAACACGTCGTTTACTTTTTTATTTGAATAATGTAAAATAATCATTGTGTTTTACTTGTTTAAATCACTTACATTTTAGAATCAAAATATCAGATAAATACAAATTAACTTTAATTTCTTTGATCGTCTTGAAGTATTTTCACCAAACATGCAAGTATACATCACATCACTTAATCAGGCATTCTAGGTGCGGAAAGGATGCCTTACTTTATTTATACATCACTGTCATATCCGTGGGATTTTTCTGCAATTTCTTTGCAACCGTTTTGCCATTTTGGTTTGCAAAATATCCCAGTGCCTCTACTCGTTTCCGGAGTCTTGGTTTATGGGAAATATGCTTGGAGGAATTCATCTCACCCCTGGACCAGCAACGCCTTTACACTGGCTGCTTCTATATTTTCGATACCAAAATACGGGCTCTTTGGCCTCTTATATTCGCTGGATGGTTTCATGCGGCTCAAGCACTGCAAATTCTTAGCATGATTCTCTACATGGCTCTTGTGAGTTGCGGACTGTTAATACTTTTCGGTGCAGTTGATAAGCGACGACCCAGAACTGTGATGATATCAGTTGTGTTGGTTGTTCTTATTTGTAAGTTTTTAATAAACTGCTAAAAGAGATGGTCATTGTCTATTATTGTTCCTATTATTTAAATAATTTTAAGATTTGATATATATCTTAGGCTGGGTGCTAATAACACAGCTCGGACTTGTGGGAGTAAATATTGACCTTGAGAAAAAACAGACGGAAATTCGCGGAACTGATGCATGGATGTCGGAGACCAAGTTTTCAGGGCTCTCATGGTCTTATGGCCTCTCTGCATTTGCCCTTTTCTTTGTTCTAATCGCGCTAAATATCCTCGTTTGGTGCGTATATCCGAGAAAGTGAGTGAAAATTTCATTTAACACTATTTAAGTTAATAAGTTCTAGAAAAAGTTGCCTTAAAGCACTTTGAATGTACTGGAAGAAGATTGCAATTTTGATAATTTTCTTTCATATTTATAAGTTAATTAATATAGTAATCATAACTTTCCGGTTGCCTCTTAATATAGGTATAACAAATCAGAACCCAGAAATGAGAAGGGTGCTAGAGTTCTAATAGCATCGTTATTAAGAAAAAAAATTGCTTAAATAAAGTTTAAAATGCGATGGATGATTGGCCGCCTGTTTAGCCAGTAGCTGCTTCATTGGTCGTCTTAAAAATTCAATCATCAATAACTCTTCGCATGAAGGCCCAACTTATGAATTCCGCGCGAATGCATCGGAAATATTCTAATATTTCGCCTCGCAATAATTTAGTCATTAGTCAATTTATAATATTCAATAAATCTCCTTGAAGCCGAAAAGATATTTTTTATTCAAATAAGTTGTGTAAAGTGCGGATATAGTTAAATCTTAAAATGTGGATTCCTACAAACGTCAGTATACGGGTTATAATCCCATTACATTTAAAATGGCGGTGTATATATAATTTGTGGGTGATAAATTAATAATCAAATAACTGCATGCGATTCAAATAACGATTTCTACGATTATCAAAATCATTAGGGAGTACTATTTTGAACAGAGAGATTTTCCGGAGTGTCTGGGTGAGGTAGCTGCTATCTTTTGTTTGATTTTCATGGACTTCCGAGTTTAATTATTTTCGACTGCGAGATTCATTTTGGCGACTAAAGCGGAGCTTTGGAGATTCACTGATCGATACTAATCGGGATTGTTTTTATGGATCTTTGGATTATTTCAAACATATTAGTCACTCATAAATAAACATACTGATAATGCTTATGAGGTATTCGTGACCTGGTAAAATATTGTTTGCATAATTTTAGTTTTAACATGCTCAATGGTCCTGCAACTATTTGTTTCGCATGAGAAATTCAACTGAAAGTTATTTGTCCACGCACAATTTTATATACTAATTTGTCAACGTAATCCGATTAACTGAGTAGAGATACTTTCGTAGTAATTTTCTAATTTTCACTCAATCTAAAAATAACTTATGGTTTCAAATTAAATCAGAGATTCGATAAATAGTGCAAATTATTGCCGTGAATTTCAGAAGGTTCCGCTATAGTTAATACTGTATCAGACCTTGTCCATGAGTTTTGGTTATTATCTTATTGAGACGCAACCAAATTTGTCTTCGTCTTTTCTTTCCTACCTGCTATCACCATTTTAGTCTTTTTAGTCAGTGTATCTGGTCGTGCTAAATCTGTACTCGTACTAATAGATTAATATAAAATTATAATGACTAGGAAGATCAATAAAATCCCCCTTCACAGAATATAATTTGAAACCTTCAGCTATATTTTTTATTTGTCCTTACAAATACCCTAGAGATTTAAGAATATGGACTAGTTGCACATTGCGGAAATAAGTCGATTCATTTTACTATCGTGCGTTTGGTGATCCATATCTTCTAAATACCACTTTAGTTTTAAGGATGGAACCTTTAATTGCCAAGCCTGACAAATGTTATTTAATCCCTGAAAATGCCATTTCTCTTTTCCCGACAAACAATTTAGCATCACAAACCTTTTGTCGAGGCAAAAATCACAGTTAACTTGGAATATCATCAATAAGAACTTGCTGCCTTAGTTATTCTCAGATTGAGAAATTTCTTCCTTTATAACAGAGTTAATTATTAATGTTTTATGCTGTATTTTGTTGTTTTTGGTGAATTGTCAACACTCGAGACGGACTCTAGTTTATTAAGCAATTTTAAATTTCCTTTCAACTAATTAAGTTGATCTTAACAGCTAATTCTTAATGAATTGAGCTCCTCTTACGATCAGGAGTTAAGCTAAGCTACTGACTAATGCTTAATGCAAATTATGCCATGATCTGCATATATTCATAAAATGATTCACTTTGCCATTGTATTATTTTATTTTTGTAACAGAAGCAGTAGTGACGCCCATGTTGACATGGCAACACTCGCTACTGAGAAAGTCTCTCTCCCCTTCACTTATTCACTTAAAGAAAAATCAGAAATCGCAAGGAGTTAACGAGGATTGAGTTAAGGATATTGATGCAATGGTTCTCTTCTAGTCATTGACTATATCAGCCTTTTTCGTCTTGAGATCAAGTGACATTTCGTTAGACATATTTTCCGGTGAAATTAAAATAATAGAAGCCCCAGTTCCATGTGCTACAACTAATCATTAATGTTACTATAGTTTTCTTGAGGAGTTTTTGAATGTCGAATGGAAATTATTTCTGAAATTAATTTTGAATAACAGTGGTATCTACCACGTTCCGTTAGCAATTTACCCAGTTTAGGCATTTTAGTTTTTCTAAAATTTTGCCTGCTTGATAATGTCGTGTAGAAACGTCAGTTAAATTATATCCACATGTATGATGTTATTTTTAACTGTTAATATGACGGATTATTATTGTTAATTAATCCATCAAATTATTCTACTGTCATTTAAATGTAATGACATTTAAAGTTAAATTTTGTGTTACTAGGGAATCAGGAGGTCGTCTGCTTGAACAAGCCTGGCATTGGCCAGCAAATAATGATCTTCCCTGCTGTCTTGCTAGAGGTACCTCTTATAGACAGATAACCTTGCGGGAGAACCTGGACTCTCATTTCCAACAGCACCAGTCTTGTCCATCTCCTCCAGTGAAATTAACTACTTACCAGCCCAATGTCGTCAGTCCGAGTGGAGTGACAGATATCTCCTCCCTCGATGTCGTAACGTATGATCCACGCTCTGCTGATGCCTTTGTAAGATATCTCTACTTTCTACATTTAAGTAGCACTTTTATTTACTTTTTTTACTATTTTCATACAGAGCGACAATGATAGAAGTGCACCGGTACCACCCGCAGAATCGAAAGACGATTTAATTGAATCGCTTAAGGAGAAAGGGCAGATTGAAGAAAGGTCTTCATTACAAATCCGGGATCCTCGAACAGCTGTGGATCTAAATTTTAGTCGAGTGTCGAGTCGCATGTCAAGTGTCAGGTCGTCCACAAATGAGGTAGCTACTCCAGCTATTGAAAAACTGCCATTTAAGCCTAAATTTACATACAGATCTAACCTCAGCGATGAAAAATCCAATTTTAAAAGTTCAAGTTCATCTTTAGCAGTTAAATTCAATCATGAACTATGTGTGGTGCATAAAGTATTTTTTGTTAGGGAACGCTAGAGCTGTTAATCATAAACACTGGCTCATCTTTTACATTATCTTTAATTTAGGTATCGCCATAAGATTTAATCACTTCCCCAGGTTTAAACATGGGATGAATATTTAGAGCACACAAATTTTTACCCGTCCTGACTTCTTAGACCGGGTACTAGCCAATAGCATTACACCCACTCAGGTTGTGTTTTGCCTTTTAATCCCATAGATTTTGGAAGCACTATAATGATGTTGTTTCCGGCATTTATAACATTTTCCCGTTTGGTCGATTTATTATTCACCTAAAGAGTAACATTTAACGGATTTCCACTGTTGAATTCACCTATAGCAAACAAAATATCGAATACCTTTTTTCATTTCTAGATTCACATTATCCTCATTTCGGTAACTAAGTTATCAAAAACTGTTACATCGTGTTCATAGGTCTGCGATTTTCATTTTATCGAAGGTGAAGTTCACATACTTCAATATTAAATTTGGAGGCGAAAGAAGGAGATGAATATATAAGAATCAAGTTTTAAGAGTAAATATTTCAATTGAACTCGAGCACAATTGATCAATCTTTGGTTTTAAGATATGTGATAACTGAAGTTTTAACTTCGATTGGAGGTTAGCTTTAAGTCCCCTTACAGATTTTTTTGTATTCGCGAACATTTTTATATGTCTTGTTTATTTTATGCAGAAGGTAAGGTTCATCTTCAAGTGAACATGTTAATTATCTAATTCATAGCTACGTTGGTGTTACACGCTTTTGGATAAGTCTGGGGTTTATGCAAATTAAATTAACTTAGCTATTCTTTTTAACAAAAACGGATAAGACTAAGCAATTAAATAAATGGAAAGGAAGTTGAAAGTCCCATGCAACAGAGCTGCATAAAATTCCTCAATCATTAAAAGTTTTGAGAAGATCAAGGCACCACCCTTACTCAGGCGGATAAAAGAACTCCTTTTGTTCAAAGAATAGATATTGACCAGCAATTCTGCTACATCATAAAATAGATAACGAAATGCATATCAATGGTTGATTGTAATGACTTTTTAAATTTCCCATTCTGTTAAAAAATAGATAAATGCGTTGATTGATAGGACGCTTATTTTTTTCATTTGACCTGTTACATGCCAAGATGGGGAATGTGGGGACGGAGGATGGAGGAGGACAATTTAGGACTGTAAAGGCACCTCAGATTTATGACTCTGAGGGGGAGGGAGGGTGTAGATGTAACCTTCCAAATATGCATGCTTGTTCATATTTTATTGACAGCATAGGAGTTTATCTCTGTAAGATTTGGCTATGTTATAACGTTGGGTCATTGCTTTGAAATTTTAAGTGACCTCGGGGTACCACATGAATTTTCAGTGCTCCTCTTTGAAAAGTTGCAATTGGTGTTAATGTCTGAAACACGCCCTAGTGTTTGAAATTCGCTGAAGGAAAAAAGTCGTCCTTGTTATGTTGTCGTGTTAATTTGCTTAGTACAATTTTACTTCCGATTATTTTTGATTGCTCTCTGCTATAAGCACATTTTTCTTCGGTTCTTCTAAAATTATTAGAATTACCTCCAATTATGTACAAAGTTAGAAGCACATTAGGCAAAGGCACGAATCACCTGCGTAGCCAGAATGATTTATAATCGTAATTAATTTTTTGTATTGTAAATCAAGCAATCAGCACTGCAGCTCTAATCTACTTATCCATTACCTACTACGTGTAAAAGTTCGAGGTTCATAATAATAAAATTAATAAAAGTGAAATAATCTCAATATCCTTTCCTGAGTAGAAAGAAGGTATTATGAAGAAAATTGAGTTCAGTCATCCAGCACAGGTAGCCTGAGATGTTTGATTTAGCAGTTGAGTTGTCTATGCATCTGATACCAAAACAGCTGTTTGGTATTCGACGAGTGTTTTCACTTTTCCCTTTTTTTCACAGACATCTGGTGGATTCAGAAGAGCCCAAAATAGAACTTATGTAATTAAAAAAGGAGGAAATCAGCCGCCACCACAAACTATCGTAAGTTCAACTGTCGTAGAAGTTTTTTTTAAATTTTCTCTCTTACATATTGTCTCTTTCAATGAAATGTAAATGCGAGTCAACATAAACCCTTCTTGAGGTGTTATTCAGTTTGAATTTGAGAGCATATATTAATAGTATTTTGTTATTATTTTGGATTAACCGGCAACCCGCCTTCCCGAAAATTAACCAGAAAGCAAAACATGATTCTGAACGCGCCAAAACTTCAGTTTGTGCAAAAGGACCCGTTTAGATAAATTAATTGTCATTATTTAACAGTTTTTTTCAGTCTATTGTAATTTTGGCATTTGGTGTTCTAAGGGTTGAGCATAAATTAATCTTTAGTAGATTACTAGTAATAGGAACAGATTTGAAGGTTAGACCAATACTTTGATTCTTAATAATGAAGTTCCACTGTAATAATGCAAATAAATAATAGCACTTTTCTTGTTTATTTTTTAGATTCCAAAGCCCCTTGTTCCCGGAAAATGGCACTAACCAAGAACTGAATAATCTTTATTGTTATGTTATAGTTTTACTCCAAAATAGTGTGCAATAAAATCTGTGTTGATTTCTCCTCATTTCACTTTTTATATTTAATATTTTTATTAGATTATGCTAACGTTAGTTAAGACCTGAAAATGTATTCCAGATGGAGTTTTCTTTTCCAGTGAATGTAGGGGATATATCACATTTTCTATTATACTTGAAGTTAAGACCTACTAAGGCCTATCTGCATATTATTATGGTCAACCACATCGGTCATTGGTTGACAGATGGATAAAGTGAGAGATTCTTTCTGTGTTACTAGTAAACATACACTCATGTTGAACATATTAGGCCGGAAATGGGCAATGCTGTCCTCTTTGGATTTTATTTTAAACAATCGGGATGGTCGATAGAGTGGGTATTATCATTAATGCTATTTTGCCGTTGATATAACATTATGTTGTCATTGATACAACGGTATATTGCAGCTTATGTATTCTAAGCTGTCTGCTTGTTACACTTCCTCAGAACTAGAGGAGCATTCCGCTCCACTTTATGATGAAAATGCAATCGTTTATAGAGGTTGGAATAGGATTGGAATGTTTGGTCGCCCGATGAGTTGGTAACTGCAGCAGTGGTATGAGACCAGAAAACTAAAAACTAACAATTCAGTGTCGAAGGGACAAAGCCTGGGAACTTTGCTCTTATGCATCGAAAATACTTTTACACCTACTTGAGGCACTGAGGAATTACTACTGTTTTACTCATAGGTATACGAGTTTATAAAAATTTATCTACATAGCTTTGCGATGCAGTTACAAATGAAAATTATCAATACATGCAGCTGTTAATCACAGTAGTAAACGATAATTTTTCCAGAACTGTATTCCTTAATGGGTTTATTTGAAACCCAACCTTTCCTAATTTCTAAATATCATCTATTTCCCGTGATATGCACATTTTTCTACTAAATACCATATTTGGATTTGTGTGAAATAATGTCTACGATTTCTGAAAGCAGTAAACACTCCGTAAAATTATCTTAAGGGCTAACAGGAAATGCTTTTTAGACAAAGAACGGAATTTTTATCTCAAATAGACACCCCTCTGAATGTAAATGGATTTCAAAATATTAATCGCTCCTATTTTCAAGGTTAAAATCAGTTTTCAACTTTAAACCATATAAAATTAACAACAAAAGACATACGAAATGGCATACATTTTACATAACGCAAAATCGTCACGAAAGTTAATTGGGCAGTCATCGTAATAATGTTAGTTGTACGAAGATGTAATACCATGGCTAAAGTTGCTCACGTCGAACAGATTTAGTAATAAGGAGGCAAGAGTATAATTCCCAATCACAAGATTGAGGAGCCAACAATGGACAGATCAGCGCACGAGGCAAAAATCTCGTGAATCCCACTCATCTCAGATTCACAAAAATTTTATTCACAGCCTATTCATTAGTCTTACTAATCATATGCAAGTCAGACAAACTTTGAACCTCATCGATTTAAAATTGGCCAAGTTCCCACCTTTGACAATTCAGATCGATCAAATGTAAGAGTCAAAACATAATTATAATGGGATGTCAATTTATAAGAAAAGAACTAGCGAAACAGCACTACATTAGTCCAAAGAACCGTTGCCATACTTCTTCGAAGTTCCCTTTTTGCAATTCATCATCGAGGTACAAAATACATGCATCCAGAAGACTATCAATCTCTAATTTAAACGCAGCGTCCAAAATGTTAAGAATGTAAGGACGATTTTGTTCGAAGAAGGCTCTATCATTTGCCGCACTTTTCTCGTTCTCAGGATTATTTTTGTGGAGATCGCACCACCGCTTGATCAACTGAACTTCAGCGCTGTGAAGGAAGGGTAGATCCTCAATAATTTCATCTGCTTCAATATATTTTCGTTCAGCTGAACAGAAAAGATATACTATTATATCAGTAAATCTAGAGCTAGATAAAAAATATGATTTTCCCCTCTCTTTACTATTGAAAATTCACTACACTTGAAGAAAGTCATCTCTGCTGACCTTCAATTTTGCCGTCTGGGGAAAAACTTAAAAGTGTGAAGCTTTTACTATTCTAAGAAGATATTGTTGAGAGCTATGACTTAAATTCTATGGAAAATTGTCATCTTTCGGAAGATCACTCTTAATTTTTAACAGATTATTGCTACAAGTATTCTTTTTATGAAATGGAAATTTTGGAGGAAACGCACATTCAGTCAAACTTTTTGAGTGCTCAAAATGACTGGAGGATTTATTCGAGTTAGCGCGGCAGAATAGAAGACAACTCCCAGATATATCACGATAAATTTTCCCAATATCCTACTTCACCAAATGCGTAATGTATTGATTCTCGATAAATAAACAATTACTGCTTGTTAACAACATAATTGACACCAATAGTGTGCATTTAAAATAAGAGAGAATGAAACAATATCCGATTTTCTGCTTGACAGATACAATAGATCATCCAGTTCCTGGTATTCCAGTAATTTGTCAAACTAGCATATACTGGTGGTATTCGATAAATATAAAGGCGCTAAATTTGTTAATAGAATGAAATGGATCATCCAGTAGAAATTTTTAAATAGGTTATTTCTTGAGATTCATAATTTCTAATATAATGAAATAACTTATAAAAATAGAGATTTCTATCAAAAAGTGTCAGAACGCCTCAACATGCCCCGCACAGTGCTTGCGCAACATTGCCCAATGCACTCATAACAAGAATGAAAAAGGATCGAACATCAGATAATAATCGCGGGACTTACAATCAACGTATCTTCGAAGTAATTTCATTTTTGATAGAACATCATTTCCCAAACATATAATCTGCTTATCAGAAGTTCTGAACTTTACCCTCATGTTTGGCTGGAGTGAGCAAAATATTTTAATAAGCTTCCGGGATCTTAGCAGTGATCACGGATTAGAGTTCCGAGCTCAATTAATTTTGAATTTAAAATTGCTTTAGCAGATGCGCAGAAAACAGTTTATATATTAAAATATGTTTATAATTTGATGTAAAAATATTTACCTTGATTAATATGAATATATTTTTTACACGCATTAGTTTGGTTGGTTTACACGCATAGGTTGGAAAGAGAAATGTATCGTTGGGAACGAAGAAAAACGTTGGTTTTATTGAGTTAACCACTCAGTACAAAATTGGAGAACAAACTGTTATTTTATCTACAAATAAATTTCCTTCGAAGGAGACTATATTTCCAATAAGTTTTTCATTGACTGATTAGCACTGATTTTGATAAGTCCGAGGTAGAACATAAGATTAAAATGAGTGACAATAATACACTCATCCTTCAACGGTCAATATTTTATTTAAATAGATGCCGAACCACTGATATGCAAATTGAATTTTCAGTTTCATGAAAATTCAACGAATGATCTGCGGTTTTGTTTTACAAGTAAATGAAAATACTTTATTTTCTAACAAAATTGGTCATCTAGAGAGAAAGAAGGTAAAAAAAAACATTTTTGGGGATTTTATTTATGGGCAATCTTTACCTTTGATCGACTCTCTTCATTTATTTCTTGTTATGACTAAGCAGTTATTTTAATAATTGAATAATTTCGTCTATTTCCAATCATTGTAATTAAAATTGGTGTTGAAAAGTCAAAACTTACTATTATAAATAAAAGGAAGAATTTTAACTAGTAAAGGATAAGATAGTTCATTACAGTGTGGAAGGAAGATTCGAGTAGAATTAGAAGTAGGAGTCAGGACCTCAAAAGAATCGAAATTGTTTAAAGTTCGGATAAGGAAATGGATATCCACCTTCTCCTTAATAAGTCAAGTCCTAAAGATTTAAAGATCACATTTGGCTCCTGAGATGTAGGCTTTTTTTGCACCTTTTCGACCACCATATTATTTCTTCAAATGGCGGAAAAATACACTAATATGAAAATCATTAAGGTGTTTTAAATCATCATAACTTGCTCATAATGAAAATCTGGATATTCGAAAATTGTGAAATTGTTACAACTATTTTTCGTAAATGAGGAGCATCTTCCTCTATTAAACACTGCGAAGTTAAAAGTTAACTTTAACTTAATAAAAGAAAAAGGAAATTCAAATTCTACAAAAAATTATTTTGTAAATTGTTGGTTATCTACCCGATCTTAGAATGTATGATAATTTCGAAAATAGCCAAGCGGTTTTTTCTACATAAAACAAACTAATCTTACAAATGTAAGTCATGCTCGTGATAAAAGGGAACATAAACCCTCACTGAGATTACAGAAATTTACAAAAATACTCTCCCTAGTTGTCGTGCAACCTTTCCTCCTCTTCGGTTTGCAAGGTAAATGGCACAAGTTTTGATATACTCGTCAGTTATCAAAGAGATCCCAACCATCTCGAAAACGATAACATAATCGCCGCATTTTAAAATCATTACGTTTCTCTCTTTCCAATCATTCATATTTTTGTGAAACGCTTCTCGAGTTGTTCTTTTGGAGGGCAGTTTATGAAGTTGGCAATATTTAACGACCATTTTCAATGGAGAAGCCTTAATAAGGTCAGGATCGATTATTTCTTACGTGACACTGAAGTTTTGTCCCCAAGGTCTATGAATCGTGTTTGGTAAAGGAAAATGATCTTCATATGTCATTCAAGCGACCAGAAACTTATTTCTAATAAAAATCGGAAATAACTCCATTTGTGAGACCACTTACTTTTAAAATCATAACTCCATTTTCAGCCATCCTCACATTAAATTTCATTTTGTGCGGAATATATTTGAAAAATATACCTTTATTCTTCACACATTTTAAACAAATAGTGGCCATAATTTTCCTGTAATTTTAATAAAAAATAAAAATTTTGACTTGTAACATTTTAATAGTTAAATCAGATTTCTAATTTTTTCTTTAGATTTATAAATCATTCAATACTCTTTAATTAGGAATTTATATTGGAACTGACTACACTCCCAGTCAGTTACTTATATTTTGACAATTACGTGCATTTATATCGTAATTCTCAGTTTCATCAAAATGCAACATTCATAATCCTTTGAAATATTAAGACCGGTGTTGCTAGTATTCAGTTCGGATGAACCATGTTTAAAGTAAATTCACCCTAAGCCACATTGCTTTAGTATATTTACATGGAAAAGATTTTAGCTATCGTCAGTGAATATGAAAAATCAAAGTTTCCTATTAAATATCTTAAGCTTGAATCATAATCTTTTGGAAGACAGCCAAAAGAATAGGTAAAGCAGATTACCTAATTCGAGAACATCAGTTTAAAGCCGAAGCAAACTTATACCTGAATTTGTAGAGGTTCAATACTCGATTTGATAACCTTCACAACTGTGAGTTATTTAAGCTAAGATCGACAAGAAGCATTTTTAAATGTATTATCTCACGGGAAGACTTCTTAAATATTAGTCTAAGAAAATCGCCGTGAATTATAAGTATTCTGGGCTAAGTAATGTATATTAGAATTGGGGGCAGTTATCTATTTAAGGGTCCGCTAATTATTGTCTTTGTTACAAATTAAATGAAAGCTGAAAACATAAGCGAAAGAGGCTATCAAAAATCACTAATGCACAAAAAACACGATTTAACTTTAAAACAAAGTCCTGTAAGAATAAATCCTCTAACCATAATCAAATCTATATTATTATGAAACCCAAGAAACGTTTTGTAAATTTTAGGGACTTGTCAAATGCTAACAACATACTCTACTCACATATCAATTCAATGACGATCCCTAACGCAATTCGAAAACAGACATCAATCAGTATAGTCAAATTTTATTAATAATAATAATCATTTAAATGTCCTAAGTTCACAATTACCATAACTTTCACATCATTTATTCCACATTCTAAGATCCAGTAATACACTCCGATTCTATTGGCTATCAGTTGAGAAAGACCAGTAAGATTAAGGCTTATCTTTGATTGGCGGTACTAGCTTGCGATGCCTTATGTGATTGGTTGTTCGAAGGACTCGATCCTGATTGGTTCGGTATAAACCTACTGAAAAAGACACCTTTAACTTGGCCATTTTACTGGAAATCGCGAGTTGTGATGATGTCGTCACTTAAAGAAGATAGTCGACTTACTGTTCGGCGGCTTACTGCTTTTTTCAAGTGTCCGACAACACCGGGTTCGACTAATCACTCGGCATCGTCAAACTCGACGGATTTATCTGCACCACAACCGCGAAAGATCAGACGCAAAACTTTCATACCTCGATTAATGTGCACCGCTTTAGAGAGATCGTTTAACTCTAATGATTCAGCTGATTCTAGTGGGATTCTAAAGGTTCCTTGGGATGAATGGCGTAGACGTCGATCCGCGTCGAGAACATCTGATTTATCAGTGTCTAAAGACACGGCCTCATTTAAAATCATGCCAGCATACAAATTCAATAAACTGGTGAGATTCCTTTTGAATGCCAAAACTTTTGCAGCAGTTAACTCAGTTTTTAAGATATCTGTGGTTGTTTAGCAGGGTGATTTTATTGAAATGTCTGTTCAGGGATTACCTGCTTCACTTTGCTTACAGGATCGTCAGATTCAAACAAAAAAGGAAAATATTCCACCATGCAAGTTTATTTCTCCCCAGATTATGACACGCTCACGAATGTTATCCCTCCCATCTCGAAAAGGCTTTCCAGCAACAAATTTACATCGAGAATTTGCCTTTAAAGGAAAGCGACCTAAAGAGCCATCGTTAGGTAATTGTCATGCCCTTATTTCAATCCTTTATGATTATACCATTTTACTATTCATAATATATCTTTATTTTGCTTGTTCCAGATAATAGTACTGATAAAGCACTCCATACGGAAGATTTTATAAAGTGCAAATTCCTCCCACCCATTCTCCGTGGAATCACGAACGCCATCGGCAGCAAAAAGAGCACCGAAGGTGAGAAAGCGTGTCGGTTTGCTGCAGCGTTAAAAGATCCATCTGACCTCGGTGATCATAATCAGCCCGGTCCTGTCTTTGGTGCTGCCCTGGAGGATCAAATCCCTAGTCCCGATTTTCCAGTGCGTGTTTTGAATAAGATTTGTTTTCTCCATCTCGCATATTCCTAACATCTGAATTTCTCATTTCTCAGAATGTTCCCCTTGTTTTGCAAGCAACAATAGCAGCACTAGAATCTCGCGGTCTCCATTTTATAGGATTATACCGGGTTCCCGGAAGACATAGCGAAATTAATCGATTCGTCTGTGTTTCAAACCTCGTAAGTAATTTAATGAGTTTTCAGTTAAACTTTAGCCGTCGATAACCAAAGCCTCACCGTTATTTTAGTCGGCACTGAATCCCCGCTTTATGCTTTCCCTACCGACTTGGAATGATATCAAAGCTTTGACTGGAGTCGTTAAAGTATTTCTTCGTCGTCTACCGAAACCTATCTGTGATCCTGAATCGTGGGGACATCTAGCGGACACACTTCCCATTGAAAATGAACATATGAGCAAAGCTTCCCTTTTGAATACTCTTAGAGGCATTCGTTCGAATCTGCTTAAGGTAATTTTAATTATTTTGCTTTGCTACTGTAGCGGTTAGGAATCCTATAAAACATTCCTTGAACGTCATCATCTCACTTAGCATATTTGTTTAATATATTCTATATTTCTTCAACTAGACTGTTAGTTAAGTCTACACTGTGTCATCTTTTATAGGACCGTTCTACGTCATCTATAGTATGGCAATGGCGCTTCGCAACCATGGATTTCCTTTTCAATCACCTCCGACGTATAGTGGCCCTCGAAAAGGCAAATAATTGCAATTTCAAATGCATCGCAATCTGTTTTGGGCCGTCTTTATTCAATGCGGATTCCGAAAGTCAGAAGAAATTCAACGTGGTAAGTAATGTTACATTTCTATAACGACGTAACATCGTTTGATGATTTTAAATTTCTGTTTCCCTTCACTGCTATAGTTACTGGAAATGATGCTACAACACTGGCCTTGGTTGAAGGCAGAGTTAAACAAAGAATTTCCGTCAAGCTCCCAACAGATCGGAGCATACATCGATGAGTTCCTTGAAAATGGTCCAGAACTAAGTGAGGATTTCAAAGCATTAGCTAACTTGAAGTCCGCAGGTTCGGGAAGGGAGGTTCTCGATGTTGTTAAAAGAATCTTTGATCGCGTACGACGAAATGAGAATTGATCAATGATCTCCACATTCTACTCTTTATTTTAACCTCTCTGTACAGCTCCCCTTACCCCGTGTAAAGTGTACAGTTAGGGTATTTTGAATACATAAACCTTTAGAACGCCTTTCACTTGTGTGCACACTACTTGGATGACCTCAGCGAGATCACGTGGCCGTAATGAGATTCTGAATTTGCAGTCGGTCATTAAATTAGAGATAAGTGGTTGTGATCATTTATGAATGAATTGGTGAAAATTAAATGCGTAGTTTTGACTTCTTATCCATTAGAGTAATCTCAAAAGGACAATAATTTATCTGCAGACTTGGGTAAATTTAGGTTTCCAGGCGAGGGCATTACATTTTGTTTAAGAGCTTCGGAGTATTTTTAGTGATAAACATATTTCACAAACTATCTCTTGGCTAGTTAATTTATGCAGTTGTTACATGATTACGGATAATACTATAAACTAATCAGCTCATAAGTTAAATCCACTGGATGTGCAGTGAAGGGATTTGGACCCCGTTGGACTATCCATATCGGGATTGAAAGAAAGGAACAAGTCGACAGATAAGAGCTTATGAAACACGAATTGTATTTAGCTTATTTCGGCCTTTTTTTATCAATGACGAGATAGTAGGATTCAAAAAGGTGGCTTATTTGCATATAAACGTAGTACGAGTTGTGAGAAAACTTCAGGTCAATGTCAATTTCTCGCAATACGGATTAAAGTGAGGGCGGGTGGTAGTTTAAAAGTTTAACAAATGTGCAGACTCAGACTCCGTTTTATCATGTTTCGAGGAAATCGAGAAAAAGTACGGAACTGCATTTTAACCAAATTTGGTCAGGGGAAAATGCTTCCCAGTACACAGTTTGATAGATTGTAAATCAAAATTGCATTCTGATACTTATTTATTGAGTAATATCAACTGGCTACCGGATGTGCACCTATGGTTCTATTTCGCGATACACTACCGCCTAGTTCTATTCCCTGGTTTTCGGAAGGCAAAATGATGTTCACTCTAGTTACTACAAGTTGATTAACAAATTAGATAAGAATATGAGGTAATCATCAAGCGAAAGAAGTTTTAAAGTTGGCCCCAGTTACTAGATTAGCACTGGCAACCAACACCAACCCCCCTTTTGGTTAGATTAAAATCGTTGCAAGAGAAGCATTCAACTCGATCCAGTAAATGACAGCTCTAAGCACCAATTAATCAGTCTGAAAAATGGAAATCTACCCCTCAATACTGGAATCTTAGATGATCTGATTTTTTCCGCTCCACTGATCTGATCAAACTCACTGACTTCAAATTAATTCATTTCGATTTGGAATTCACTTGAACTATGAGGTCAAGCTTCATATAGGAAATAATTCAGTTAACTTTAAGCGTTACATTTTTATTAATTCCGTAAATAGAATCCAACTCTCCTTAGAATCTGAATGAATAATAGAACGGGGATTATGTATTTGCTCGATTCTCATCGGCACACACCCAATAAACCGAATGGTCAACCGCACTGATTAAATCTGGCTAATTTAGGAAGTAGCGGATTTCGAGTCTCTCACCAGAGAGACTCTATGGTGCCACTCTGTGACAAAGTCGAGCATTGAAAAAGTTCCCCAAATGAGCTTGAAAACTATCATTATTTTTAATGTCGACTAATCTTGCCTTCACATGTGAAGATTAAATAACACAAGAAACATAGCTGCCTGGAAAAGTGAAAAGTTGGAAGAATTCCATGTAAGTATTTACCGCTTCAAAATCCATTAGGTTCTACAGCTATTTAAACTTTTGGGACAGGACATTTTTAATCTCAGTCCATATTTCAAAACTCAAACATCACATGCTTGTCCCTTTTAAAGATATAGTTAAAGTAGCCCTAAGCAATACCTGTGAAATCTAAAATCCAAAGTTCTCTATATAACTGAAATAAAGGTGATTTGATTTTGTTGATTCATTTGGCTCTCTATTGAGAAGATTTTAAACCACGTGGTAAAGCAGTCTCGCCATCTGTGGTAACTTATTGCAAATGAGGCTGAAGTTCCTGAGACTGGGCAGGCTGAAGTGGCTTGAAGGTCAGCAGTAAGGTAGAGAGTGTAGTAGTGGGGGGGGGGGTCATTCCTTGACCTTACAACTGCATAAGCGCACATGGCTCATTCAGGCGTAAAATGAGAACCCAAATGGGTAGTCGCCCCTCCTCCTTTCTCTACTTTGCAGCACACTGTGAAATGAGCGCACCCAGCTGTCCAAGATTGCATAAACGTCAAATTAATGCGGTCATTGAGCGGATCCCAGCCAGTGCTTTGCCTTGCAATTCGTGAAGTAGATCATCTACTTAGCCTCTGACGTAGTTTAAGCGAACTAACAGTTGCATGCTTATATGGTGAGAGCTTAAACAGCAACTTATACAATTAACTGGTATATATGTAACTAAAAAGAAGGAAGTAATGTCACCACCTTCAATCTCGGGCAATTCCAGCAATAAGCGCTCTTCTACCTTTGTAAAGTAGAAAGATAATATAATAGATAACGCTGACCTTATTTCATGAAAATCGGCATCCAATCGATCTAAACGCTAATAAATATTTCAAGTCAAGAAGATCCTCGGAACAAAAGGGTGGCTAAACAATTTTTGGTTTCAATCTAATTTTCAAAACCACATTTCCATTTCATTCTCGTTTACGCTCACTAAATGTAATATTGAAAGCCAGACATTTCCCTTTCCAACTGATATTTTGATGTAAACGTTAACTGATCATTTTTAGGTTAAATAGACTTAATTAAAAGTGTTTTAACTGTACATATTTATGCTAACCTTTGGAAATCTGCCTTATAACTCGAAACTGTGATGATTAAATTAATAGATTTAATTAGTTGGCTTGTCCCACCGTATATGGGAAAATTTCCTGTGATTTATGTTTATGTAATTAATTGAATGTCGATGTGTGCTTGTGTCACCCCAACAGCTCCATACGTCACACTTATCCGATTTGTAATTAGAGTTCAATATCTTTTCATTCCTCACTCTCCCACACGGTTGCTGTGATGGACTTGGTTTACTTTAATACCTTCTCTGCGCTCACATTCTTTGGTAGTAGTCAATCCTTGCTCTCTCATTTAAGTTACTTAGAACAAATATATTCAACTAATTTGAGTAGTTGAGCACTTGTAAATATGACTAAAATTGGAGATATAAAGAGAAGCGACGAATCAAACTCTCAACTTCAGCCTTGATTAAGGGAACATCGAAGTTGCGAAGTCTACTCCCAACTTGAATGCCACTAACCCACTGATTTTGGCATTTGCATTTTCCCCCAGGGTTAAAATTTACAAGATACTTTGGCTTTTTCAATAAGTAATAGGTAAAATTTATTATTACTGTTTATTCATTATGGATGACATTTGTATAAACACATTAATTGATTGATGTCTCTATTGTACATCTGTTCTATTATTCCATTATTTTTGCTTAATTAATGCGTTTTCAGATACCTATTTTGAAAAATATGCAACACAGATGAATCGATTATATCACTGAGCCTCACACTGAACAAATACTTCTTGATGAAATTTTCGAATTTCCAACATATTTTACCTTGTTACTATCCCAAATTGACAGTAATTTACAGTCCCCAAATCACATGAGAATTTTGCCGTTAACATGGCTACAGTATGTGTGTGTGTGTGTGCTTGAGGTTTACTTTCGTATAAAATAAACACTTAAGTGGTTTTTCCCAAGTTGCGGTGACCGACAGCTGATGCAGCAATACACATACAGTTTCGAAAATAGTCATCACATTATATAAAACAGCACCAGTGGAATACTAAATCAGTCAGACTTATATTCAATTATTTTGATTTTTAAAGGGACATTTTCATAATAGAAAACTTTCAAGCTCACTGATCCTAGGAGGATCATGAGTAGAAGAGACGCGGACTTAAAAAGGAGACCGATTCTACGAAATCTATAAAAGATTTTTGGATTTATCATAGTGGTGTTTCTTTATGAGAACTGCGGTAAGCTGGCTTGAAAGTTAGGATGATGAATAAAAAATACTGATGCCTGTTGTTCTCCGTTTATACTTTCAGATAGATAAGTTTGATTAAACTGAAACTTGTCAAAGAGATTATGATATAGTCATTATTTGGATCTGATAAACACATTCCGCTTGTTGGTTAGGCGGCAGTCGATGCTCCCTGAGTGCTTGAAATTTTGGCCTGCACGGGCTAATTCAAATACGCTGTGTGATTGAAATTTCCATAAATACAAGCCATTTAGTTGGCATTCGTACTAAATTTTTAGAAGTTTTGCGGTGGCTTCTTTCATTGAAACCAAATTTCTAGAGATTCTTCAAAGTGAGAAAGTATGATATTTACATAATTTTAGTCTTTTAAATAGAAAATAACCAAACCCGCGAGATTAAAATCTACAATATTAACTTTTAAGAAGACGCAGTGCAAATTTTAAACTAAACGCTAAACCGCCTTTCACGGTCTTAGTCTCATGATCAGAATGGGCATTACAGACTAATTGATGGCTTTCTCAGCGTATTAATTATTGCAATTAGAGTCATTAACTATTTTATGAATTCAGTTGCTCACGCAAACGGATGAGGTCAAAATACAAATGAATGAATGGATATGATCAGGAAGGTATGATATGATTTCTAGAGGTAGTTGGATAGTAGAATTATTTTCCACCTTCCCATTTCGCTCGATTACTCAGACTACATATATCCTCCAAGTGAAATATTAGAAGAAAACAATGTGTAGAATTAAATTCATTAAAATTCTCTAATATTCAAGATTAAATTGGAAGGGAATTACGAATTCTGACCACTAGTGGTGATCAAACTCTCGTCATTCTTGGAGCAAGAGATGGCAAAATTAATTTTTGAAATAGCAGATTTAATAAAAGATCAATTAAAAATAATTTATTTAGCTTTAACTAATTCATTTTTTGAATTAATTGATACCGGAGATGTGGAAATGGAAGGTGATGTAGTTTATGGTGAATCCAAATTGACCAGCCCGATATGTCTACTTTCACCAGCCATTAAGGGAAGATATATTACATTCTTAAATGCATATTTACAAAAATCCAAATTTATCCTAATCTTTTCTCATTAAAATCAGACATCTCGTTTAATTTTCGACAAAAATAAGTTTTAACTGAACTTCACATTCCCAAATATCTAAAACCGAGAAGCTCTGAAAGTTAAAGGAGCAATGATCATTGCTTGAGCTTAAGCGAAATCTTCATCTTCAAATTTTATCTCCCTCCAGTAAATATTATAATGAAAGATGGACATTTCTTGGTTCAACTCTTACCTTGGATATGAACAATAACCATTCCTTTGATCAAATGAAATTAATAATCTTGTCAAAGGGAGAAATCTTGTACTGATGATTTGCTAAAGTTGAACTCATCGTGTACTACCTTACTGGGATTGATTATCCTCTTAGAAATGTAAAAATGCCAAGATATTGAAAAATAACGGGAATCTAAGCGGAAAACATTTAATTTCAGGATTTGTTGCTAATGAATTATGCCTTGTTAAAGAAGTTTATCCACAGTTTAGATTTTTATTGCCATATATCATGTTATTTTAAAGTAATAACTATCCCGCCTTGACCACTACAACGCCCCTCGATATATAGAAAATACATGAATAGATTGCATAAAATGAATAGTATGATATGATATCGCAAAGCAAAATTGATTTGTCCCTCATTTTCTAGAATGCGCAGTGTCCCTGAGAAAGATGGCAGCCAGGTGAGAATAAGCCATAAGGCTAAATTTGAGCAAATTACCTTATGACTGACAAGATCTTCAGCTGGTTAAGGGGGTGGCAGGGGTTAACGGCCTCGGTCCCCATTTAAGTCCTAAAGTGATCATGTTTGCGTTCTGGATATCGGACGCGGCAGCCAATTAGGTTGGCAGCTGGGAAAAGCCGTAGCTACGGCCATACGGGTATTTATCCCATCCAAATAACTTGATCAATTCTCCCTTCTAATAATTAAAAATATTTGTCCAAGTAGACTTAATTAAAATTTTGAAATAAATGTGCTTTCCTGTGATACTGGATATACGAATGTTAGCGTAAAAGCAAAATGATAACCTCTCCTTTTAGTAATTAATGGACGGAGTGGGACGTCCTTTATCAATAAAGAGAAAATTTCTGTCTATATTAAAGTCCGGTTTCAGTTTCTTTCAGTGAGGCTTGTGGGAAATTCGTAATAAACTGAGATATCGGCAAATGGCCCGAAACTGAGTCAGGTTACAATCCGATGTACAGAGTGGCACCTGGTGGTAACTATACCAAGTAGTTATCAATCGCTATGGCAGCTTGGGGTCCGAAGTAGTGACAGAGACGGACACCTCCACTCTCCCTAAGGTTTGACAAATAAAACGGGCGTTTTAATTTCACTGATTTCAATACATAGAAAATTGAATTTTCATTTACCTTTGCCTAGGACATGGCATCATATGACTACTTTCCCAACCCCATATTATTATTATTGTCTGTACTTTGATCAAAAGCACAAAGTAATGCGAAGCCTTTGAATGTAAGAACATTGTTAAATGTATTTAGAACGCTAAATTAGCTATTAAAACATTAATAATGCATTATACCACTTCATTTTGTATAAGACGTTGTAAGCTTTCTTGAGCTATCAAATTAATTACAAACAATTTCTGAAATATGTAATTTAGGAAGTGCACAGGAAATATTTTGTTATTAAAATAATGAGATATGTAGGTAGTTTCCGGTTTCAAAATAAGCTCCTACCAATACCCTCGGATGCCTCAAGCACTGGTTGCTGTTCGATATCAAAGCGATCCTTTCCTTTTAGAATTAAAATATTCAGATATCCTCCTCGCCTTTATCCAATAAATACAATAAAACTCGCGTCCTCAATACCACCTTTACGCCGTCAGGTTTTTTCACAAAATAACGCTTTACAAATTAATTGCTGGGACTTTTATTAACAGGGCAATAATGCTTAACAATAATCAGGCGACTTCATTAAATATGTTATAGAAAAAAATGTTGTCCAAACTCATAAAAGTCAGTGCTTCCATTTTCAGAAGAAGGAACATTTTGAATTTTGAAAAGTAATCAATTCTACGTAATTTAATAGATTCGCTGCTGTGAACTAAGAAGCCTTTTAACCTGTAAAACCGTATACACTACTCTTAGTGGTAATGTGGTGAGACAAAGGAGAGGAAGCCGGTTTCTGTTATAGAAACAATCACCAAATAATTTGAGATGATATCTTCTAACAGTATTTGTTTTCACTATTTTGCCCATCTTATACCATAATTAAATGGAAAGATGAAACATTTTGAACCGATTTATCTGCAACAGGACAAGCATCAATTTTAGTACGAATTGCACACGCACGGAATCTATATGCTGAAATAAGTACCCAAGGAACGTGGAGAAAATCACAGTGATAAAAATTCGAGTAATCTATATTTTTATCTCGAGATTATCAATTATCATTAGAATTGTGAACCTATTACAGTTCTGAGTTTATTTGAAGTTTCTGAGTAGCTTGAGCATACTTGGTAAAATAAGAAGCACGTTTACAGCAAGTGTGACTCAAAATGCGCATAGTGCGATACAATATTCGTTAACTTTTATTTTGATACGGTAACCACCTTTTGAGATGAGATGAGAAATCTTTCAACTTCTTTACCGAATAAATTACGGATACTCGCATTTACATTACCTGATGATGTCATTTATGTCGTCTTGGGAAACTTATTAAATAAACGATTTGTTAATAGTTGACATCTATTTTACTAGTGACGACCGGAATTAATACATGCAGTAGCTCATCCCCATCAATAATTGTGTACTTATCAGGTATTAGGATAACCTAATGATCACGATAACCATATAATATATTTCATTAAATTGACTCCTCTTCGAAGGAGTTTTATTGGATTTTAATCTAGCATAATTCAGGGTTTCGACACTGCACACCTCCTTCAATAAGACCGATGCTAATCTTAATAACTCACTAAGGGTGCGGAATCAGTGATTAGACAACTGATTAATTCATGTAAATAAGGGACTGGTAAAAGAAGAAGTCCCCAAAGAGCTATTAGAATGCCTTCAGCATACATACCTTTCGAAAGACGCATATCTTCCTATCTTTATAGCATATAAATCAGGTCGCTCCCGCCACTGAATGGGTACTTTCAAACGTTGATCTATCGGAGTTTTAAGTAACCGAGTTATTACGTAAGGGAATTGATTAGGATCATTACTTGTTAGAAGAACTTTTATTGACTTAAATGTTGTTTAACGCACGGTTTAGGCATAAAGAATCGCTCAGAAAGAACTGTATTCTGAAAGGAAATTTTGAAGTCGGCATACCTGTGAAGATTATATCTTTTGTTTATGAATTTTCGATAGGATATTTGGTAATTTCTTGTTGATCAGAATGACTTCCCATGAAAAATGGCGGACTTTCACGCTGCTAGATTTATCAACCAACTTCTTGCTCAAGAGTAAAGAACTCACAATATTTGACTATTAAAGCGCTCGGACTACTGCAAGGTCGTCTACCTTATATGAATAGTAATTTTTAAACTTTTTGAAATTTTTAATTGAGCTTATTAATTCCATTTGTATGAGGAAATGCAATGCAGTTATTTGATTTGATCAGACGAATTCAGCACCCTTACAGATAGCACAAATTAACGGTTTAGATAAGCAATAAATTCAGGGCATAGGGTATGGATTTTTATCAACCAAATTTAAGTGGCGAGTAGATACTTAACCTCAAAATCGTTAGCACTTCAGTGAACTTAATTCGAGATTTTCAACATTGATTACTTCTACGATTTGAAGAAAATGTAACAAACACTTAGCTCGAGGACATCAGTACGTGAAATATACGATCACGAGAATGGATAATGGATGCCATTCTTTGCTCTCGATATCCGTAATCTGGAGTAATTTTAAGCAACTGTTGAAAGCAACCTCAAACACCTAAAACGGCTTGAATTTCTCAAAGTGGAATTTTTCAAATTGCTGTGCATCTCCTTGTTCAACTGGAGCTTCTAACACAAAATGAATTATCTTCTTTATCAGATGGATTGAAAGCAATGCATCCATTAAGTGCTAAGCAAAAATTCATGAACAAGCTGAAAACCACAGAAATGTTTATCACATCTTAAATAAATAGTTTAAGGATCCACCACTTCTCGTCTCTGTCAGTTATGATTCCGTCTAAAAAAGGTGCCTGAAGTTCAGTTCATGAGAACGCAGTGAAACACAACAGGTCACACGATGTTACTTGTTGGTTTCTGACAAATCGTGTGGGGGAGCCCATTTCTCAGCCTTTGAGACTTTCCCAGCCCAGTCTCTCCATTTCCCTGTATATGGTCATATGGCGGCTCATGTGAAAGGTTTTGCTCAGTTCCCTAGTAGTGCAGATTGGATTTTCATCAATGGCAACCTGCAATTGATCAGAATCGAGTTTTTTTGAGCATCCTGCTCTCGGTCCGTCTCCCGTCTTTCAGGCTGAAGTCATCCTTTTTGAAACCACCTGCAGAAAACCACCTTCTGCGGGCCTTTTCATTCCCATCACTCCCATGATTGTCTTTGAGTATTTTTGCTGCTCAACTCGCCGTATTTCCTTTATGAAATTCAAACAGTGAAATATGCCTGATATGCTCTTTATTTGGAGTGCACATTAGGGCTAGAAATAGTTGTAAATAAAGATAATTATCACACAATCTGTTGGAAGAAAGAAGAAATAATATTTTATTAAATACCATAGAAAAGCATACAACATTAATACGCTAAATTGAAGCAATCGTGCCCTAAACACAACCTGATATATTCTATGTGCAGATAGTTGTGAATAATGGCCTATGTTTTCCCCATATTTCCTATTTTTTAGACAGTTTGCATTCATTTATTCGGATCTAGAACTGGGTAGAAGGAATTCCTGTTAATAGGCATTAGCGAGTAAATTTTGTCATTCCGAATACCGATCTGATTTGATGAGCTTTGAACTCATATCGTGCGCACTGAATGCCTCATTATGCACCCAAATCACCGTATATCTGATTAGCCACTCCAAGAAAAGTTATTCATTTTATGTTAACCCAGTGCCTGGGCTTAAAATTTCAACATTACCCCAATAAGCAAAAATTAAAACTATTCAAATTAGAAAGGATTCCAAATGAGCTTAACTAACCGTTTACAAAAAAATTTTCAGACGCGAACTTTCAGTGAATTGGATTCATGCTAGCCATTCAATCGAAGCACTAGCATAATTATTACTATTACCCACAGTAGTACAAAAATTAATTACAATTTTTAACAGTAATTCCAAGAAAAGATAACGGTGAGGGAATCAAAAAGGTACAGAGAGCAGTACTAAGGTATCAAAGAGTCTTTCTCCATTGAGTTTTTTGACTTCATTTGTAAAATATTCACCAAATGAGCAGTTTACGTTCCAAACTTGAATTTTCATTGTTCGTTCTCTTGATTGTCGCAAATGCTTATCTACAATGTTAAGCGATTATTGACCAGTATTATTTAATCTCGCTTCATCTCGTTTTTACTTCGAATGTTTGAGAAGGCGGAATTTTCTAACATGCGGTTCATCAGCTTAAGGTTTTAACATTGCAAAGGAGAGAGAGAAATTGTAAGTTAGCAGAGTTATTCACTCAGGGTGAAAAAAGCACAAAAATTATAAGATCGCGAATAAAAGAAGAGAAATGAGAATTTACCCTGCAGTCTTTCACTGTTAACACCGCCAATTTTTATGAATTAATCAAGTGTTTATATAATTTCAGGAATTATTTCAGTGTAATAAGTCACCAGGAAAATCCTTTAATTTGTCCAATAACTAACAGAATACAACGATGAGTTAAGTCATCGTTTCCACGACGATTTCAAAAAGAGGTAGCTAGCTCATTTCCTTTGGTTTCCTCTGTGCCTTCAAATGATCTTTTAAACTCACTAATGTGACAGTATCTTGGACCTGCCTTGGATATTTAAAAGCGTTGTTTTGCTTGTTGGGAGACACTTTTCTGTTACCATGCAGATAAGATTCGATATTTATCAAGTGTGAAATTAGGGTCATTAGGTCATTGACTAAGAGGTATTTAACGCTGATAATGTTTATGACGCGTTTAAATTTCCACTTTATGTTTGTTTTTGTCGCAACAAATGATAGGAAAATTTTAGTAGATGATACGCAGACTTTAGAAAAGCGGATCTTCATACTTTGCCGAGTTATAATTCATTTGCTATGTTTCATGCAATATAGTCTTACTGAACCTGTCATTTTATAACTTTAAAAAGTTGCAAGATTTCAAATACTTTTCTTAAAAATATTTTAACTGATCTGATCCTACCCACACATCATTCGCCCTTTCCATTAATCTCTTAAGTGCAGTAGGTACTCCAAAAGAAAACTTACACATATAGTAAAATTAAATTTTCATTGAGTTTACAAATCTTATGTATTATACCCTTGTGTTTAAAAAAGAAAATATGGCTAATGATGAGATAGTAACTGTCCGATTCAGTATATACCCTTCATGCGTGTGCTGGTGGGGCAATGGTAAACATGCTTGTCTGTGAAGTCGAAGATCACGAACTTAATATCCATATGTGCACACCCAACGAGCCGAATGACCAACCGCACTGGTTAAGTTTGGCTAATTTCTCATCAAGGACGCCATCCTTAACCCTAAACACTTTCCCAGGTGGGGTTAGGAATTGAATATTATATACCGTTTGTAATGAGTAGTATTCGTATGATAGGAGGTTTGAACCTAATATTTTGCTAATTTAGCTTGATATTTTAATCTTTCTGATAACAGTGAGATGATACTTTTATAGGAAATGCTTTTAAGTGCCCTGACCTTCTCCAGATGTCGCTCTCCATCTTCACAGTGTCTTAAATCCGACGTTTCATCTGCCTGTCTTGTTTGTGAAGTTGCTTCTATGTTAGAAAAATACTTCTATCAAACATCCATAGTATTTTAATTAAGTGTAACATGGTATCGAAGTTCATCTCGCTGACAGCAAAAAGGATCACTTAAACTAACAAAGACGGAGCTATTTAATAACTAAAAAAGCTTGTCCGGAATAAATGAATGGAACAGTTACTTAACTAAAGAAGATTTACTTGAAAGACGAAAGCATCCTAATGCAAATTTTGTTGAATAAAACCAATTTATACAACTAAAGAGATCAGATTCCACGACCATGTCCGCATTCAGTCTAAAAGACAAAGGTGGTATAACAAATCGCTCAGGATATATGAGATGGCACATGCTAAAAACAAGTTAGAAATCAGTAATTTTAAAATACTTTTTGGGAGCGTTCAACACACTTTTCGAAAACTAATATAGTTTGAAACTTAAATCATTCGATGATACGACTTGAAAAGGAGGACGATCACTTCCAGTTATATTTGGAGAATTTAAATTTATTATTAGAGACTAACATTATCACCAAATTTCCCCCTTTAAATATTTTGGACAAATATGCACCGCAAATATGTGTAGGTAGGTGAGAGGTCTCACAATTTTGCGGTGAATAAAGAAGCTACTGATGCAAGACTCAGTAACCACATAAATAATGCCGCACTGAGTGGATTAATGGAGAATGGCTGAGTACGGTGGGTCCGAGTTGATAAATTAACAAACTATTACTTCTACTAGTAAAGATAATTCGTTGTAGTTGGCTACTGAAGATCACCGGATGGACAACAACCGTCCTGTCGGAATTCCAAAACGCGCCCTCTATACCTCCATTAAACGATACTAATGACAGACCGCTATGAAGATTTACAGCGAGATGCATATTGTTGAATTCAAGACAAATCGTGCGCCACCAAGTCATGCTAATTGGCATTTTAATAATCACGAAGTCTAAAATGTAGGGGAATTTCATTACTAGGAGCCATTAAATTAGGAAGAGGAAATTCGGTGCTTGAAAAATCAAATGTTATGCGTACCAGAGAAAGTGAGATCATAAGACACGTCATCAGTTTTCTAGATCCTCAGCCTAACATACAAATTTTGTTAACGTTTTAAATACAAATGAAAGCTTACTTGAAAAATTATTTGACACCATATAGATAATTTTTAATGAAAATTCCCGAATATGAACGACAATCGGCCCCAATTAAAAGTGATAAACAAGGAATGAGCAACTGGATTTTTCAATAAATAATTGACAAAATACAATCATGAAGACCAGAACTATCTGCCCTTATGTGATTCAAAAGGCAGCAATGCTGCAAAATATCAACAAATTTATTAATGACAATCAAACAATCAGTAGTAATAAAAAGGAGCGTATTAATTTCCCAATCAATAACTATCACTGATGGATTCGGGGAAGAGGTGATAAGAAAGTTAAATTACACTAATTTGAGCAGAAAATCGCGCCC
Source organism: Hymenolepis diminuta (assembly GCA_900708905.1). Lineage (NCBI taxonomy): Eukaryota > Metazoa > Platyhelminthes > Cestoda > Cyclophyllidea > Hymenolepididae > Hymenolepis > Hymenolepis diminuta. The sequence continues at coordinate 306,128 of CAADRB010000057.1, read as the reverse complement.
CTTTCAATACAAGTATTCTTAATATCATCACGAGTAATTTTAGAATACAAGAAAAAGGAAGGAAGACAGATAGGAATGCAATGTCGTCATCATTGACCTGTTAAGAGGAACTAATGCTCTCCCTTTCCACCAAACTAGAGGAAATCGAGCTTGTTATCACAAGCGGGAGGTTTTCGATAAGAGGCGGGGTTTGTAGAGGTTCCATTGCAGGAATTTTCGCCATCTTCTCGAGCCACAAATTCAAGGGGTGATGAGTCTGTGTCTCCATTGAGGACAAAACCACCCTCTTCGTCCAAGGTAACCCCCATATCTTCAAGCATCTTCTGTAGCAAGATTATCTGCTCTACTAAGCAATCGTTCCGTGCCGTTAGTTGCGACTGTTCATTTCGGAGAATACTATTTTCCTGTAATACAAATAATTTACTTACATTATTTTGAGTAGACAAGATTTCAGCAAAAATGAAGTAAAATATTCAGCCGCACATTTCAGTAGCTAAGTTCTTGAGCCAGACGCACGCATAGCGAAATCCGCATGCTTATGACAACATAGGCTTTAAAAGTGGTATAAATTAAAACTGCCGCAAACAACACCTTTGAATTTTTCAATTTAACGTTGAGAATAAAGGCGCGATTTCGATCCTCAAATCAATAATGGATGTGGTAACTCAAACTAATAACTCTATTTTCTGAAATCGAATGGGGAAGAAAAGTAACGTAGAAGTATGCGGAATGTTTGTAAAAAACAATAAAATGAAGAAAATCAATTTTATACTAAAATCTATGTGCATTCCGAGGCTTGTTGGAAAATACTTAGAATAGGCAAACAAAATCAAAGCTAAGATAGATGAGAAAACAGAGTGGTGAAATATGATGCTAATGCTTTCTCATAAAGGGGTAAGTCATAGCTCATTCCACTCCTGGAGTTTAAAATCGCATATCCAATTTCATTAAGTGATCCTTAAGCCTCATAACAGATAGAATTAAACTCTTTAAATGTAGGAAATAAAAAGTAAACTACATCACAAGGTGGTTTCAAACAGGTTTCATTGATTAATTGAAAGTGCAATTGCACGTAACCTGAAGAATGACTCAGAATGAATGTGAATGAAGGTTATGCTAATGAACCATGACGCACGTGGATTGTATCGTATAATCAGACTGACTAAGTGATTTAATGTCTTTCTGTTGCTGTTATTCAATAATGCGTACCCAAACTGCATGCGAAGCTACATACCCATAGCTGAAACTGACTAGAGGAATAGGAATGGAATTAAATCTCGTATGGGCAGATCGGAAAGAAGACATTAGGAATCTCAGCTTATACCAATTAACCGCTCTACAGCTATGAAGACGTGACCGACACCACTAAAATCTGTTTTCTTCTGCTATCGAACGAATCAGATTCGATTCGTGAAACCGGACGTGAAATCCATTATTTTTGAAAAAAACTTCACTTCACAATCACAAAAGTAGACTTTAACAGAAATAAAAGTCAATAACTATTTTAGAATTATATCTTAGGTAGAAAATGGAGTGATAACTGTACATAATCGAAAATGACAACCCTCTCCCTCACAATAAATGAATTATAGATAACTAGACGTCACGTATCAATAACTGACAATGTTTTGTCAAATGAATATAATAATAAATAGAGATGCAATAGGCTTAAAACTATTATTATCTATATTATCAATAACTAGCAAAACGTAAATGTTCCAGAGTGAATGATAAGGCTAAAATAGGTAATAGTATCTCACGATTTTAAGACCCTGACCCCTAACAAGTAAGACGAAGAGTTGGATGCCTTTAACCAACTCAAAACAGCGACATAATAAACTTCATCAGCCTCACAAATAAGAAGAGACCTTAAGTAGTAGAAAAAAATCACCCGGATTAAATAAATCGAGAGAATGTTTCTCAAGTCTAAAAAAGAGCAGGCTAATACGTCAACAGAAGGAAGCTGTAGACTTTATCTTAAATCTGAGAACAGATCATATTGAGTAATCTCATTCAATTTCCATGAGAATGCAAGCAGTAACAAGTTCAAACCAAAATGTCATTATTAGACAATATTTGGCTAGTATTAGCCAGTCGGCCAGAATTAGTGATGATTCACCACCGGAAACACGCGTCTTCCGAACCAAGGATGACGAGATCGAAGCCAGTACGTGAGCATCCAGCTTCACCGTGAAAGCAGGTTTCTTGATCAAAGGGACTTCAGCTTCAAATAAGTGTTGGATAGCACTTGCCTTCATTGGGACTGAAAAATTACTTGACACCAACTTGGGCCATCTACTGATACAGACACACGGGGAAATGAAAAACAAAGCAGCCAACGCTGATCATATTGATAATTAATACATTTGCACTTAAGTGGCACATTGCAATTAGAAGACAAGTATGACTGTGGCTTTCTGATGTATCACGGTTTCTTCTAGAAAAAGGACGGCGAACACTGAAGTAGATAGGAGTCAGATATGAATAGACCAGGACCAGTGATTGGAATAATTAATTGAGATAAATAGAATTTGTAGAGGCTCCCGAATATCGTCAATCTTCCCAATGAATGTGAAAACCACGATTCAAAGAATTGTCCCTGCTCCTCTATCCAAAATTATTAACTTGGATTCCACACTTGGAAATGTACCGCATGCAACAGAACAAGAAATACAGTTGAATTTAAAGAGAATTACATTTGATCATTGTTCATTTAAATTTGTCAAATTTGCAGGAAAATAACCCTCTTTCCTGTTTTGAAGGGAGAATCTCACCACAGTCAAAAATTCAATTAGGGTCAGGAGAAAGGCATAAGGGTGCCGACAAATAAGAAACATTAAAAAACAAAACTATATCGGGATACAGCAGAACGCAGTGAAAATTTGCATAGAAGACATTGCATAGCTAATGAGAAAGAGGACAGGTGATGGTTGGGAATTTTTCCGAAACAACAGAAAACAGGAGATCATGAGAAAATAATGGTGAATTTGTGGATGATATTCGGAGAATCACTGGTGAGCAAAACAAGCACAATTGCGACTTAAAGAAAAAAGAAAACCATAGTTTACCCATGTTTTATTCTACAAGCTTTGGCGAATTCGTGCATGAACTCCAACTCACCGTATTTATAACTTAACAAGGGTTAAAATATCATACTCGTTTTCACTATTTAAAAACTAGTGTTCCAAAAAAACAAATTCCCTTCAGGTTATTCTACCAAAAAATTAAAATAATGGTTGAGGACTAAGGGAATGGTAATCTAGTAAGAACTTCCAATAAGCTGGATCCGAAAGTAAATTGAGTTAAAAGTCCAAAACAAACTTAGCGAATGTTATTTGTTGCATCGAAACTGATTTCAAACTTGACTGTTCTTCAATCAATCTATGTATCCAAAAGAATAGTTTCTTGGCTCTATTTCAATGTAGCAGCAGTAAATAAAAGAATATAAAAGGTAAGAAAACTTACTGACCATTTAAATACAACTAAATCTAATCAAGGAATGAAAACATATACAATGATGATTTTCAGGAACAAAGCTAAAGGAGCTGTAAAGCTCCACAGGCACCAACAAAGATTTAGAGTAGTCGAGTGTCCACCTAGTTTCAATCAGTTGGAAACTTTTAATAAGTTGTATAAAGTAATAAATGAAAGCTTAGCTTACTGAGAATACATATATTTTAGTTGCAATGTAAATCCAGCAGTACATCTTAATTAGAGAATGTTTTCATTATCAAGGAGACATATAATCAGCGCTAACATTAAAGAAACATGACATTCATTAACTAACGAATCTTGAGACAAAGTAAATGAAAAATACGACTTCAAAAAAAATTTAATAAAATTATAGAAAGTTAACAAGAATAAATGAAGCAAGAAGACGACATGCAGATCGCATTACAACAAGGAAACCATGCTGCTGTGTATGGGCAAAAAATACTTACGAAGAAATATTACTGAAACACAAATTTTCATTAAAGGTTAAATCGAATAATATAAGTAACAAGTATGCAAATAAACCGACAAAGAATAAAAAGAAATACCTCTCTTATTCGACTATTTTGGCTTTTTAGATCCATATTGACATCCCGAAGATCGTTTAATTGTTCTGAAAGAAGTTCCACTTGATATCTCAAGGTTGTGTTTTTATTTCTTAGACTATCGTTCTCTTCTGTCAAGCTTTTGGTTATTTTATCTTGTGATTCCGCCAATTTCGAAGTGACAATATCTGGAGATACATCAACTTCTTTGAGGTTGCCATCAGGAACTCCATCGCTGTGAATTGATGATATTTGCGTTCGACGTTTATCAGGTCTCCTGATTCGACGCATAAATTTTAATTTATTGGTAAAAGCCGAGGATTCACGCCCAGATTCCGTCTAAATAAACTAAATAAAATATAAGTGAATATAATTACCGAAACTCTGCCATTTACATCTAGTGAATTCATGTCAATATCTGGGGAAATTTTTGTACGAGTATGTATGCACAAGCAGATCAGCAAACAGAGAACGTGGGCTAGCTAATCGAAAAATGGATTAATCTATTAGGTAAAATGTGGTCCTATGTGTAAAAGTCGATAGTGATTAAAATAAATTGAATGTTATTTAAAACAGAAAGCTTGCTTTGATAATTAATATATTCAAATAATCTGGATTTTCAATATTTTTCAATTTAAAACCGATGGATTTAAGCACTTAATTGGTTATATTAAAAAGGGTACACTTTTAGCTGCAACCCATATCTTTATTTTGCCTCACCCATTAACTTAATTATAAATACATTAACTGTGACGATTAAATATGTTTATAAGAGAATTCGACTTGAATATTCTAAGAAAAATCTAATCATATCACAAAGGTATCTCTATGCAACTACCGAAATATTAAAGCCCATTTTCAAATATGAAGTTCATCATTTGAATGTGGGTAAAGGTAAATTGGAGAAACACAAAAATATATTAGAGGGTGATAAAATCTGGAAGAGCAGGAAAAATGAATATCCGTATATAACGGGTATATCAGAGGCAAAAAAAATAATCGATGCAGTTGAATGAGGCCAGAAATTTACAAGTTTCCGCCGGCAACTGGGAAGACTCATCTTTTAGTTTAATCCACGGCATTTTATGAGACGCAAAAGGCAACGCAGCTAAATTTTTATATAACGATCTAGAATATATATAAAGAAATTTAAGTATTTTATAATACTCAGCCTCCTGTAAAAGGAATATCATTCATTGTAGCCTTAAATTAGGAAAACTTTTAATCCAACCTCAAACTATTCGAAATATATTTTTAGTCTGCTACGACTTAAAAAAAAATTACTCGCCAATTTGAAAAAAAATTTAATTTTTCATCACTATAATGTTGCATAACCTTATTATATGGCGAAAACAATTTTATTCAGAAGTACACGTCTCGTTTCCTCATCTGTTTGTAGGTCAACTTAGCCTCTCTTACGTCGTCAAAATGGGTTGTACGATTTTTGGCTGTGATGTTATCGGAGAAATTAAAAGGATGAATGGACGACAGGTTCTTTTACTATTCACTTATTTATATTCTTAGCTTTATTATCAAATTCTAACATTTGCTATGGTTCTTTCTTCGGCTCTCATGATTTGGAAATCCTTGATTGTAATTACAAATAGTCCTAGCCCAATCGTTGTGGTTCTAAGGTTTGTATTTTGTTTTGTATGTTATCTTTGTTCAGTGGAAGTATGGAACCGGCTTTTTACCGTGGTGATCTTCTTTTTCTAACAAACTTTGAATCTGAGTCTTTAAATGTGGGAGATATCACTGTTTTCAAAGTTGATGATCGCGAAATCCCGATAGTTCACAGAGTTTTGCGCATTCACCAATCGTAATTTTAAATGTCTTACTCCTACTTGTTTATTAGTAATAATGGAACTGTTAAGTTCTTGACGAAAGGCGATAATAATGCTGTGGATGATCGAGCATTATATCCTCAAGGGCAAGACTGGCTTGAAGAAAAACACATAATGGGCAAAGCTAAAGGGTACGGCAGTTTTCTTAGTACGCTTCTTCCCTTTTCATATGTCATCATCGTTTTTTTCTGCAGATTTCTTCCCTACGTTGGTATGGTGACTATTATAATGAATGACTATCCCAAACTAAAAGTAAGGTCCTATTCTTGCCCTCTCTAATTAATTTATCTTTAGTATGCTGTGATTGGTTCTTTGGGATGTTTCATGTTCATAACTCGGGAGCAGTAATTCAGCACCAAACAAATCCCCTTCCCCCTGCTTACTGTTTTCTATGGAGCTGTATTTTAATAAATTCTTGTTTCTCACCCCTTGACAATGGTTAACAGAATGTTTTTTTTCTCATGATTACATACTTATTTATCAATTACAACAATCAGTTACATCACCACACTCACAGAGATAATAGCAATGTCTCATGGACAGATAGATATATCACAAAGAATGAGATAGGAGATTGAGATCTAATAACGACGTAGCCATAGAGGATCTGGGGAGGGTGTAACGGAGCACATTTGGAGGCGGCCATCGACTCCGCAAGCCAAAAATCGTGAGGTGAGGAGATGAAGGTTCTCCCGAGCCTCTCCATACTTGTATTCCACCATAGTGGATGTAGAAGGCAAAGAAGCCAGCTGAGAGATGCCCGGACGGCTTGCTACGATCATGGCTGCTGATTGGTTGCCTCGAAGGAAGGCTTGTGCTGCTTTGGTCGACACAGAAGCATTCGACTCCTCTGGTTGGAATGTTGATAAGAGTTGACACGGATCTGACAAACGCCAAACTTTGACGCGGTTATCTGCACCCGCCGTTGTTAAGGTGTCTGTTGCACTATCACAGATTATTGATCGCAATGCGAAGCCTGCATGTGCTGTTGAGTTGTGGGCGATCACAGCGTTTTTACTTCGCAAATCTAGAATCATAACTTCTCCGCGTTTTGTCCCTACTGCTAGCTGGTGACCGAACGAACCAGATGGAACACTAGTCACACAGGTGCAAGCGACGTCCAGTGGAGACTCAGAAAAAGCTAAAAGGATCATGATGAGCAGAATATCAACAACCTACTCATAACACTGGCACTCTTTAGTGGTTCCATCGAATCCCAGACGACCACGTTGGCGGCCTCAAGATCAGGTTGTCCAGTGACCTTCAATCCGGGGCGATTGGCTGCTGCAACTGCATTAGCGGTGGACATATTAACACCGGGATTCGGATAAGTTGGAACGTTTCCAGTTCCAACTGTTACAAACTTTGTAGAGCCTCCATCAAGGAAAGCAAAGTCCAAGACTCCTTTATTATGACACCGGCAACTCTAGATGGAATCGAAGCATTGGGAATATTACATAAACTTACGAAGTAGGGATAACTGTGGGAACCAGTAAAGTCCACATTCCAGAGACCGAAATATCCCGCTGTATCACCACATCCGAACTAAAGAAAAGGTATTAAGAGCAAATTTGAGGCCTACTCTTTTTCCAAAAGAGTCTAGGTGTAGAACAGTTATAGGATTGCCCTTAGTGGTACTCGTGATTTTTTGTGTGCGACCTTTGTCAGTCAGGGAGGAGGTGTTGGCAAGCATGTGTACGACCGGTTCCATTACCCCCCATTGTAACACATGAACGTAGCCCGAATTTGTTCCGCAGAGGTCTATAGGACAGAGAAATCACTATCGATTGAATTTGTCCTTAACGAGAGCCGTTTAACTAACTTTAAATATAATGCCATCAAGTGTACGCTTTTATTCTATTCAATACATAAGAGCTAGTTTCTGAAATGCGCGTGACAAAATTGCAAATCGTTCGTCTCCTTTGGAAAACAAGTGCGGTCTCTCAGTTATTAGCCTCTGTGAAATTTTCCAACCGATCAGAGGACTTTAAGAAGTAGGGGAAACTGAAGCTAAAATCAACCGGAACATTTGAGGTTAATATAAATCCAAGCTTTTCGCAACTCCCGGATTCTTCTTTCAAAAATAAACTAATCGTTTTCGCTTATTGATCTAATAACTAATGGAACTTACAGAAATTCATCAGAGGATGAGAAGAGAGCCTTTCGATGCCACCGACGGTCCTCTTAATAATCTACAAATGCAAAAATATGGTTGCTAGTAAGCGTTCTTTTTATTAAGAGAGAGGGAGTACAACAGGGTGACAACAGTGGAAGTCTACCGTAGGGGCGATGCTTCGACTGATCTCCAAAATATGCTCAGAGATATTAGCAGTTGGAGTGCTGATTAGGCCTTCAAACTGTTATGCACAAGTATGTGCGCACGTTAAATAAAAATCATTTTCTCCTACTTATGAAGATATCAGTAGACAAGACTCACCAGATTTGCTGAATTAATGCCCCTAGGACCTGGAGCATCTGAGTCCACTTGGTCCCCTAAACTAAAACTTGGTTTCTCGTGGAGAAGAAAGTCGTTTACAGATTGGCCCCCTCGATTCTTGAGAATGGGGCTGAAAAGAAAAGGAATAATTAAATCATATTTTTGGCTTTTTCCAAGATTCAACTTACTTTCGCATAGCTTCAAGATCGTACTCAAAATCATCAAACATCCAATCAGCAGGGGAGAGGAGATTGGAGATAGAAACCTCAATTATCTCTTTGGGAGTTGCCAGAGCTACAGCATCGTAGTTGAACTTAAAACAAACCGTATAGAAAGAGTTCAGTTAGTTGATGCATAATTTTATTCAACTAAAGGTAATACACTAAGCTGACTTTGGATGATTTGCAGTTCCTAAAAGGGATCAGTTGCAGGAATGTAAAGCAAAAGGTATAGTTTTTTTGCCACTAATGGATCATTCTTCCTTAATTAAGTTCTGAAAATATACCATCATGCCGATACATACTCGTTTTCAGGTTCCTTGAGGGTCAGACGATTGCAGCCACTCCATCAAAATGGTCTACTCCCCTCACCCTCATACCCTTTAATACTTTTTGATCCCTACTACCTTCACACATTTTTCATAGACTTTGTGTCATTTCATATTAACTTGCCTTACCTATAAGATGTTACCCAGTCAAGAAATTTAGGAAATTCTTTCCGCAGTACGGTTATTATCGTGGCAAGACATTTGAAAAATTTAGAGCTGATAGTTATTTCGATCAGTAGAATAGGATAAAGAGGCGTTATTAGAAAGGTATGGTGTTAATTTTGTATTGATTTAAAAATTAAGATTGAAGCAAATTGTAAGGGCTAACAAGAACCAGGGTCACCAATTTAGAAGTTACCAAATTTTAGGAACTAATGAACCAGATCTTGATCGCAGAAACTAATACTATAGCAAACAGCTAACACCGCAACAACAGTCCCATAAAGTAAAACACAAATAGCCGACTAGGCCAAAATGTATTGATCAAATCACTATGATGATTCAAGCGAGTAAGAGGGAGCTGAGGGGCAGAGGAGATGAGAGGGAAGCACGAGAGCTGGTGCATGAGAAGTAAGCGTGCGTGCGTACTTTTAATGAAACGAGACAGTTGCAGAAAGAAGGGAATTGATACACGCATTTAGACATGACAAACAGGGGTTTGCGTCATAGGGGCATAAAAGACGCAACTGGGGCTTCGTGAATGAAAAACCGAAGTATTTTCGTATAGAATGTAAAGAAAGAGTGATTTCAAGAAATGCAGAAAGTCATGCTTTCAAGACAAACCACTGTGATTATTATTAATTTACGTTAAAAATTCGTAAGTGACTTGATAACCTGTACTCATCCTTTTACTAGTTAACGCCATTTTTCCCAACCGATTGTAAGAAGAGAGGCACAGAAAAATCTGTTTCCGCATTTTGACATACGCTTAAAATGATATGGAATCATCGAAACAAGTACTTGGCTTTCAACAGAATAAATAAGCAGTGATTCAAAATAAATACTCAAGTCGAACATACCTCCTTTCAGATAAAAAAACTCTAAAGATATGTATTTGAAAGGCCAAGCAATATTAAGTATGAACTTAATCTTACAAGAATTTATAAATATGTTTTACCTTATCAACACACATGCATAGAATTGGATCCTGTTCCCAATGAATGAGGTTAATGGAGGATTTGTGTTTCATTAATCCATCACTTCCGCCGCTATAGATTCCGTCAGGTGGAATTTCATTCTCCTAAAAACATGCACATCTATCTAAGTAAACTTTATCTAAAGTCTGTTGACGCGTAGAAAAGTAGATAAGAAACACACCTTGGGCAATTTAACGCCTTGATCGGAAGCCGAACTCAATTTCTTCTCAGGTTGAGTAGATATCAAAGCGATTGATTGGGCAGATGTCTTACGAGGATTAGAAACCTCCAACTTGATTGGTTGGAGTGAAGGTTGCTGGCATTGCTTTGGATGAAAGATCCAACGTAAAAACGTCTCATTTAGTTCAGGACGTTTCAGAAGTGAAAACCATAGGCGTTTCACAGGTAATGATAAGGGATTTCGGGTTCTGTATACAAAATAAAGAACTTTTTAGTACTTCTCAATGAAAAAGAAAAGAATGTCCGGAATCATGTGAAGAAAGTCAATTAGAAACCCAAACATCAGTATTTAAACATTGAAAAATTTCTTTCAACACGAGTTCCTAATTAATCCATTTGACCGATATTGATATTGCTAGAAGAATATCTATTGTTACATTTCTAAGACGGCGATATTTGCTGATTATCCGTACTATAATAATCTCGATACTGGAAAGGCTTGACTGGAAGTTCAGCAACCAACTAGTTTGTATTACCAGTAGGAGAGTGCAATGACATTATAAGTTCAGTTCATAAACTTTTCTAGGCTTCGTAAACTCAAGCGTATAGCTTCAATGGTAGACTGTTAAAAGATTGATAAAAGGGACTCTTTTTACCTGAAGGGAGAATTCCCTGGTTTCATAATGTAGGCCATCATTGCGATCGCCCGACGAGCTGACTCGGAGAGATTAGCATCCGCCTGATCTTGATCGTCTAAATATAATCCTCCGATAGCAACAAAATCCGCAGATAAAACGCGCATTGCAATTCGGTCTTCATTGTCCGATGATACTTCTAAAGCCTCCTGATATCCTTCAACCCACTTCTCCAGTAATCCTCGTGCCTGCAACAACGTTGGAGCGTAGGAGGTTAGGACTGTAGGGAAAACAAAAACAGCTCACTAATTGAAACCCTATGTGAATAATTAAGCTTCAACAAGTCCTAAAGTGGAACAACGATCACTCAACTCAACTTCTGATCGATCAAAACTAAATTTGATGGCGTTATTTTGACCATATCATATAAATTTCCTCTTTTAGGTGTTTCTGTAGCGAATTGCCTATCCATTATTTATTCTCAAGTTGCACCTTAATCAATTCACCGATAAGCCAACCAAATTTCAGAATAGACCTATCCCGCTTTGCTCACTCGGTAATGATCGCTTTAAAGTATTTATTGATTTTGACGTGCAAGTTTAGTTCTTGTTTAGTAATTCGACCAACCACTACGCTGCTACATGTTAATAACTTCTTCGTACCCTCGATACCATCGTTCCCAGCTACTAGAGCAATCAAGTAAATTAAACTCCGGATTGGAATATAGCAGGAGGTGTTGAAATCTTATAATTTTATCTCATTATGAATATAGGACTTGAAGTGGCCTGATATGGCCTCGTTTTAATGAATTAGTATTTCATTCTAATAGTTGAATAACATGAAGTTTCATTTATTTCGAATGACTTATTTAAACCATTTTGCAACTCATAAGCCCATTTGTTAGCTACATGTCGTAAATGGGACGAATTTTTACTGGATATCTGGATTTAAAAAGTCGTAAAAAAGGTTACCGCGAAGCGTTTTTCGCTCATTCATAAAACAGTATTCAAGATGCTTCAAATTCCAGAATGAATAATAATAAATAAAAGTTCACCTTCAATAAACTCCATTGAATTATGCCAAGTTTGTTTGCTAGTCTCGTCTGCCTGTTATTGGCTCTAAGAAAACGTCAAAAATTCACAAGCTGGTGTCATCCTACTTTCTGGGCCTTTGAAAGCAAAAGAATAATTGAAGTGGTAAAACCGACCGTGTTAATTAAACAGCCGGCTACTATCGTGAACAAGAACTTGATCAATATTTCAGGAGACGAATAATAAAATTTAAATTTTTGCGCAGAAGCACTGAAAAACCTTTAGGTAAATTAGTAGCTAGAATTCAAAAATCAAACATGGTAAGACTCTTTTGATATCCCGACCTTGATTTCAACATTTTTTCTATCCACCCTGTTACACTTTACAAACCACTTACTATTGCTCGATTCGAGGTGTTTTGCCACGATGAAATACCATGCACATTTTGCCTTAACGTGGGTCATAAGCTACGATAAGAGCATAAATCACAATGATTTTATGTAAATTAGTGGAAATACAAAATGAAAAAGAAGTAAACTCACATTCATTATCGAGATTGAGAAGTTTAACCAGAGCATTAACTTGTTGTTGCATGAGTTGAACAAAGGCAAGACGCATAAGTCGCCAAGAGAAGCTGTCTCCATTAAACCACTCTCTGTCAGAAGCGATAAAGTCCTGCTTCGAGTCCAGCAGATTTAGTTCTTCCGCCTCGTGCTTTTCTCTGAGGGCATCAAGAGCGGCCTCACTGAATTTAATATCACCAAGATCTGGATCCAAACGAGTGATTTTGAGATCACAACCGGTTTGAAGAACGATGGACTGGCCAGGAGGTACTAGAGAATTCTCCTACAAAAAAGAATACAACATTAATAAAGTGATCCTGCAGCAAGATCAAGCAAGGAATAATAAAAAAACCTCGAGGAAATCTGTTAGCTCAAAGTTGTCTCTAGGTTTTTTGGATGAGATTGCAGGAGAGCTATTTTTACGCGAGGAACAACAAGTGGATTGCACAAGACGCTTGACACCGTCTGGATAACTTTCATAGGAAGTGGTCACTCTAGAGTCGTTGTCACTGTCATAGTTAAAGCCCTTCTGATCCGAAGAAGACTCGTCACTGTGAGAGGGCTAATAGAAAAAAAAAAATTTAAGGTAGTTAAGGAAAAAATTTATTTTTCCCATCTGATATTAAAGTAAAGTACAATTTCTGAAATTCTTCCCCTCCCCCTTCGAAAAGAGCTGAAAAATATATATAGTCGATGTAGTAATGGAAGCTGCTTTAACGGACTGTGTGCGCCGGTACTGCAGTAGTAAATCTGCAAGTTTGACAAGTCAGAGGTCACGAGATAAATGTTCATCGGCAAACATCAAATGATATGGATATTTTCTCTCTACCCAATCCAAGTGTTGTAAACATTTTCCATAATGGGCTTGAGAATTTTTATAACGAACTAAAATGATTAAACAGGGAATAATTTTTCACTTACAAACTTCATCTGTTCGATTTCGGAAAGTCGGATTTTAATTCAACAAATTCAAAATCTTGAAAGGCAGAAAACTAGACCGATTCAGTCGATCCTTTGAACATTTTTTCACCATTCGCCAGTACGAAATCTCATACTTTATGACAAATTAACTTTAACCTCCTTTAAATGAACAGTCAGGGGTTTAAATTCTGGATAATTTTCTTATTGAATGTTAGGTGGTCGATTATTGTCGTAAGCATGGTCATTTGAAATAAGGGAGGACTGAGAAGGTAGTACACTTACTTTCTCAAGGAAGCACGTAGCTATAGAGCATTGTGGAGGTAGGAATATTTCATCTGTATGCGTGGTTGCTGAAATGCAGACAAATAAACGACTAATAAATCGCCACCACTGTTCAATTCTTCAAATTTTTAAAAGCACGGTGACATACTTGGTGGTTGCAAAGACACTTTATTGGTCGCTTGAGAAGCTGGTGGTGCTTGATTCATCTGAAGAATAGGCCCACTTGCACCGTGTTGTTGTTGATTGGTCCGGGTGGTTGATGGCCTAAAAACAAAGAACAAATCAGACACCATATCTAATTGCACCGAAAATACAAAAGCGGGTTGATTGAATTAAGCCTTCCTTCGGTAAGAAAAAAATGAAACTCATTAAGTTAGTGGAGAGTTCTGGGAGTCAAGTTGAGAGGCTTACCGGCGGATTCGAGCTTTCAAGCGCTCTCTCAAACGCTCTCTTAGAAAACTACAAGAAAATGTACAATGCTTCAGAATACCAAAAGATTGGTTGTATTTATATAACTTTCGGAATACCACAGCAAATTAAATCTTAAAAGGTAAATTATTCAAACCCAAATGTTCTCAACGGTGAAATATCGTAGTGATAAAGTTTTCACCTGCCTCTTTGAATCGCACCTCCTGGCGATATAATTATCAGAAAATGCAAACCTCTTAATTGAAAGGATGCCCCAGGATCTGTTCCTTCTAAACGAGATGAAGCGTACTTCAAATGATTTAGTAATTATCGTCAAAAGGTCTTCGTGCGTGTTAAAAAACTGAGATCCCGAACTACTGTGCTCAATGAATAGACATGTTCAATCTCTCCTGCCTCCCATTTTGAATTTGTTATTTAACCGCTAAATTAGACAATCTTTTATTGAAACACCCGTGGGAAGATTGCACTGAAGTTACTATTACCAATATCCAAGTCGTGCACTGATGACAAACTGGTGAAAAACGAACTCAGAAAAGAAAAATGAATCACCACGAATACTGGTAAAAACACTCTCAATCACCATGGTTGTTTACAAGGACATCTAAAAATATCTCCATCTAGAAGATACATTGAGATCAAAACGTGCGAAAATTATTTGCAATCAAGTATCGTAATTTGACTGAAAGCTACTTATGTATTTGATAAGAGAGATAAATCTCTTTTACCGACGGTCAGGTAGTAGGACTAGTGGCTGCTTGAGTGCGAACTCATGCTATTCAGTATCAAATATCGTTATGAGAGATGACTAGAAAAACTTACAATCTGGGTCTGGGGGGTGGAGACGGTGAGGGACGTCTCGGGATACCAACAGCAGAAGGTGGAGGGGGAGGTGGCCTTAGGGGTTTGAGTCGGCAAACGCCACCGAAAACGCGGCTCCAAGTTGAGGCGTCCCCCAGTGAGGCATTGCTCACCAGACGATAGAGCACGGGAGTGTCACGAGTGTAGAGCGCGCAAACACAGAGGCCCACGTAAACGGCCACAAGGGCTTCCGCCAAGACGCCCTTAAGAACTGGTTGTGGAGAGACGTTAAAGGAGGATGCGGAAGAGCCGTCTTTCGACGTGAAAAGACCGAGAACACCTAAAAAACAGATTTATATAAGCTATTCAAAAACCTTTATTACCGAAAGATTTGTAGGAACTTGATTCGACAAATTGTAGGCAGGCACGACTCTGTCAGAACAAATTCTCTAACGAAAGTAAGAGACCTACTAATGACTAAGACATCTGCATTTTTCAGATCAGAAGCTCAAAGTTAGAGAACAACAGCTATGAAAATGTGAGAGAAATAATGGATGAAGAGGCATCCACGTAGTGTAAATGCAAAGTAATAATCAATATGCGAGTATGCATTGGACAAAAGAGATGAAATGATTTGACAGCAATCGGTTTACACAAACATCCAGAATTGATATTATTTTCAAAAAAACCCCCAATAGAGGAAATCGTTTAGATGAAAGATTATGCTCTCTCAACTATTTGTTTGCAGTCAAATAATCATTAAGCGGTTGGTGACTGCATATTAAATAAGTATCCTGTTAAGACATCGTTTATGTATACATCTTTTCAAGTCAACTGCAATTTATTTTTAACTTTCTGATCAGTCCCCGTAAAAACCCTCCAGCTCTAAGTGAGACAACCAAGCCGAAATTGCACATGCTAGCCTTTGACTGCGAATTTCCGTAGTTTAGGGTTGTATAACCACTCAATCTTTCAAAGTTATGCAGCTTGGCATGCATGCCTTTTTTGAATATCGAACGGTTTAGAGCATATATGACAACAGATGCAAATATCCCCTAACCACTTTCAAAAATTACATCAAACTGAAAATAACGCATTAAAGTTTTTGAGGGCAACAAAATACCTATTAAAATGTGAAATCCCGATACATCTTTAATTCCAGGACCGAAATGAACGAATTGCACTATTCCTCCCTTTGATAACTGCTATATCGACAGCTATGCATTTCTCTATTGAATCGCATTTGATGGTCATCTTCCTTTGCTCAAACTGACTAAATATTAACTTAATATTAAAACTAACATTAAACAAATGCGTTTTAGATAAAGGCCGTAATAAAATAAAAAACCTCAAGGTAGAAATCTGTAAGAAAACCTTTGACTTGTTAAAATTATTGCGTTTTGCACAATGGCAGAACATTGTGCAAGAACAGATCTTGGGGATACAATTGACTTATAGTGTTAAAACTCACCTGGCCATTCAGATGGTTCGGAGTTTGGAAGGAAGGGCCCTCCAAGTTTAGCAAAGCGTTCAGCTGATAGAAATACAAAATTAAAGGCTATTTGAATCCGATGAGGCATAAATTACATTTGGTTGTTGTGCACCTACCAGTGAGAGCATTTGACTGACCAACAACAATAGCCAATCCAGCATCGCCTTGAACTTGAGTAGTTCTCCAACTGGCCGTTGAAAGACTTTGGAAGACACAAGCAGAAAGAGCCATGCAGAGGTTCCGAAGCAACGCGATTCGATAACTAATCGAAGATTCTGGGTCATCATCAACAGAGGGCTGTTTCTCCACTTTACCATTAGATGTCAAAAAAGACAACGGAATATTGCGGATGAATTTCATGTAAGGAGGGGGCAATTCGAGAATGCAAGTATTTATATCATTGATCAAAGTCTGCAATGTAAAGTAGCAATAACAGATGAGCAAATACTTCATTACTAATAAAATTCAATAGGACATACCTTGACAAGATCAAGTGGTCGGCAGATGAGAGGTGCATTGGGGTGTAATCTGCGAAATAGAGACAGAGAACGAATCAAGCAACCTCGAGGAGAATAGTCCACATCACATGTAACACTACTGAATAAGTCCACAAGTAGATGGGTCAGTTCCATGCGGATCACCCGAAGATTAACCCCGCTCTCTCCGTGAAGACAACAAAATGTGACTAGATTTCGCACGAATTCTAGGTTTGCCTAGAGAGAAAAGATGTGGAGAAAAATTGACATCAGCAAATAATAAAAATCTGTGAAGAACAGAGTACTAATTCAGCTCGAACGATAAATGTACGAATTTCGAATTTTAAGACGTCCTGCCTCGACAAAAATACGTGATGACTAGAGACCACTAATCTGAACACTGATATATGTGGACATGAATGATATCGCTAGATAAATACAGGCAAAGCCAACAACATAGACATTCTTGACTTCAACCTCAAAATTTCATGTCATATTTTTAATCTACGCATCCCCGCCCCAATCTTATTTTTAATAAAACTTTTTGTTCAGCTTAACTATAGTTTACTAATAAAGACCTTTGGAGGGAAACGGGAATACTTTATTACCGCTAGACGAAGTGAGAGATTATTTTCACCCTCTTCAGATGATTTCTCCTCTCCATTTGAGATGATTGAAAATCCTTCTGAGTGTCGAGGTCCCTCAAAATTGATTGGAATCAACAGAGATTTGTCGATGTTATCAGAATCAAAGAGGAGGGAACAAGAGGGCCGAGGTTGGTCAATATCTGATCCTAAAGGAAGGTAACCGACATTAATTATTTCAATCATACCTTCAGGAGTTGGAGTTTCATCAGACAGTAAAGCCAATTTTTCCAGCTGAGAAATCTCATTATTGAGCCAGGTGTAGAGGAAACGTTTCAGAATACTGCCCTCAGACTAAATGGAAATGAATAAAATCAAATTAATAGCGCAATTACCGAAGCTGTGAGAAAAGTGGAGCATAATTCCTCCGTGAAAATGCGGAGACAGGCCCAGTACTTAATTTGACTCTGGATTGTATTTCCTCCTGTTGTGACCACATTTTCTAATTCTGATGAAATAAAAATATTAGAAACTGTATTAAATGAAGTAATTTTGGTTGTTTTATTCATATGCAACAAATTTAATTGACTACAGAATGTCCCATTATAAGATGCTTCAATAATGAAAAGACCATACATTCCCTTTATTACCATGAGGAAATAAAGTTTAGGTCTACCCGCTAATAGTTATAAAAAGTGAAGAGCACGCTCAGCAGGTCTCAATGGAAAATCCAGCTGTCGAATTTCAACATAGAAGACTTTAAAGTCGGCAGGCTAAAAAATAATCTAGTTCGTTTGCATTTCATCATATTTCGAGTACATCGATGAATGAAGGTACCTACATGATCAGAACATAGAAAAATAGATAATGCATAAATAAAACTTGTAATCGTATCAGCTAAGTCAATTTCTATACATCATGCCCATTAGCCATAAAATTTGAGAAAGAAGTGTTTCTATCTGCTTATACCTAGTGAGTTAAAGAAAAAGGAAATGCTACAAGAAGATAAAAAAGATTTAATTAATCCAAACACCCAAATCCATTTGTAATATATATAAAAGGAAAGGCAGGTATAGCTGACAGTTATTAAATAGGTCAGTCACCAATTAAAATTGTGTGGCAAACAAATTAGACCTCTATTCATTTATTTGCCAATCAGATGCATTGAATAACTTTTCTGATAGCGTACATTGGGGACGATAGTTAAGCGGCAATGAGATGAGATCCCAGGCTTTACAGTCGGCAGCTTGATATACCGGACATCCTAGTTAGTAGAAAGCTTTGATCATATTCCGTAACACCTATCCTAATCTCATCCTCGTTCCGTGAAAAAATTCAGTAGGAATCCAACATACTAATCGAGGAATAAGTCGACCTCCTTAAATTAAGCTGAATAAATAAAGGCGGTTCTGGAGACTGCAGAAACCATCCATCCTTCAATATTGTTCTAGATCACCTCATGTTAAGTTGAGAACTCAAGTAAATATTTTTCTAAAAATTCTATCCACAAAAATTAAAGCCTAGAATAGGAAACAGTCTAAAGCGACACATCGATTCTTTTAAAATACAAGAACTCATAGATTCAATCCAATAACAAGACTTAAATATCATATATATCATATGAGAAGAGATGATGAGGACATTGGATCAAGTAACTTTTGGAGGAAAAAAATGTTGCGCATATGACAATAGTTCTCAGAAATAATTTCTTAATTCCCTAATTTGACATTCAAATAGAATATAAAGATAGGAAAGAGGTAAACACCTATATAATCATTGAGCAGAGGGTTGATTTTTCCATGTTCACCTCCATTTCCATTGAGCGTCAGCTCTTCCTTATTGTCATCATTTTCATCATCGCTGAAGGACAATTTGAATTCGTTCCTGTCTAAGTACTTCCTTGCATCCAAAGGAGAAGTATCGAAGAAGGAGAAAGTCACTTCCTTCTCTGTTGGTGCTGACGCTGCTGGCGCTTTCGCACTATCGACCCCATCCATCCTGAAGAAAACAATGAAGCAAATCAGCCTTTGTGCAGAGAACGTATTATTTTTTCTAAGTTGAGCAAACTCTTGTGAGTTCTAATATGTCAAAACATCTTATAAGAGGTGGTCAGCAAGTTCTGAAGATCGGAGACATGAACTATCTCTAAGATAAGTAGGGAGTGGGAACTTCAATTTCTGAACATTATGATGTGATGCAGTCAAGTGAATGCTAAACGGCGATACTATCATCCACTTATATGGGAAATAAGCTCGATTGGATATACTGCAACCCAGAACGCCTGTAGCAACTAACAATTCCTACTTAATATTTAGAGATCTTGACTGAACTAATTTTTTAATACGACCTTTCGATCACGGATGCGATAAATGGAGCAAAGGTAGAAGGAAGTCGATACTAAGCTCAAAATGAATATGTGGATATTCTGAGATCGACTATTAGAGTGAAGTTGGTTTCCTAATCAGAAAAAATAAACATCAGAATATGTTCAGTTCACTGAGCATAAAACGGAGAATAAGTAGGCGATACAGCCGACCACATGCCACACTGAATTTTAAACATTCGCTTGATAAGTGAACCAATTATATAGAAGTAAATGACCTAGAAGATTACTTGCCTATGATTATTCAAAGCGGGAGTAGATATCTTCAATTGAGGTAATTCACGAAGAACTTCAAGAGTAAGGGCAGGGCATCCGATTGTGCTATAATGATAGGCAGTTCGGAAGTACAGACGTCGATCGAGCAGAGCTAGCTTATTGTGAAGCTTGCTGTCTTTATCCTTTTCAATCTCCGACCGGAGAGTTTCAATTACTAGGGGATGAAGTCGAAGGTAGGTATAGAGACGAAACACTGAGGGACAAATTTCAACCTCGAAGTATTGAGGACACTTTGTCATTGAGGGAGAAGATTTAAGAAGAGTTGACTTGTCTTCAGGCTTTTCTGTCGGATCCATCGTCAGTGTAGTCAGTGCATTTAGCGGTTCGGACTAGAGAAAAAGTAAAAAAGTTATTACACCAACAGTCTGATGTTGAATAAAGGAAAATTAATTTCAACCAACCAGGATCCAATAACCAATACTTCGAAGATAGGGATCCTCATGGCAGATGACATGGCTCCTCAAAATCTTTTGATAAGCCGATTCCTCACCTTCTCTTGTCACATGACTCAGAGAGTATAACCTACGGATGAAAAAGGTTGAGGGAAATACTGCTTAAAAATTAGATGAGTTGATGGGATAAAGCAATTACCTGCAAATGAAGACAGCTAATTGGAGATCCTTAAGAGTATGAAGACATACTCTAATGGCGTCTTCAAGCCAATCACCAATAAGGAAAAGTGCTGCAGCTTCTGGATACTTGTGTTGACTAAGAAGGCGGAAAGCGTTCATTTTTGCCTGCTTACAAGCGGGAGAGCCAGGCGTGAAATCAGATCGGAAGAAATTCTCCCGAACACGAATGCCCTGGGTTCTGTAGAGGCTAGCCAACACAGTAGGCTTATTCATCGCGAGATAAAAAATCGCCGCACTCATGGGATCGTTATTGGCCGCGTATGTTGCGCAAGCCATCTGAAAGAACAGTAAGATCAGTTCAACTACTTAAATAGGAGACTTAAGTAGTTATAGCAAATTACCAGACCTTTTCAGCACAGAGTAATAGAAGATCATCATTGTGAATCCACCACGTACAACCGTACCGACGAAATTCCTCCCAAGTGAGATTTGATTCCCCTTTTTCAGGCCTTTGAGAGGGAAGAAAGCTGAACAGCATCTCTTCAGACTTTGAGTGGCAGGCCCAAGCGAAGCTCCTGCTTGTCAAACCATCCTCCTGAAGAAGAGGTAATTTTAGTTATAGTAATGAGTGAATAAAATTTGTAACTAATTTTGATGAGAAGCAACGAAGAATGATTAAGTTAATCGGGGGAGATATTAGTAGCTCATTTTACACGCCGATTGTAATTGATAACGACTTCAGTTTTCATGATTGAAAATGAATGGTCATGAGCAAAATCTAAGAAATTATCTGGGAAACATAAACACACAAGTGCATATGCATTTTCTGGTCAAAATGCTGTTATGTTTCGGACTAATTTAAAGTAATATTTAATATTACTTTAAATATTACTCAATATTTAAGTCCACAGACGAAAAAATTGTTTGCCTCTTGCAAAACTTCCATGTTTAATTATGTAATCTTCTCTCTATTTCCTATTGTTCTTTATATAAAATGAATTACTGTTTGGTAATTCAATCTTCTATCATTTGACTATTTTGGTTTTAATGTATTATAAGCCTCAAACATGTTAGAAGTAGACTCGTGACCTTGCTGGACCAAACCAAAACACCAGCTGCACGTAGATCGGATCAATGGGGAAACCGAACTGGGAGCTCAGTGTGACCACAAGCTGGGTAAGGAGTTATAGTTATCGGCCGCCGTCGCTTATAGAGAATAGGCGGACATGAGGCAAATAGCCGCCTTTTCTGACCATTTGTAATCTTTGCTTCTTGCCCATATTTTCATCATTCACACATTATGCCCATCCATATTTATTTGCATTACTTATAAGACGGGCCTTAATAAAGGTCTATTTAGATCACGCGTTCTACAATATAGTAGAAAGCTACAATGATTGGCCTAGCTAATTTGTCGGTACATGGTACGCATAATCAGCAGCTGACTAATCGAATTTAATGATAGGCACAGACAGTACTCAAGATACTGTCTGCCTTTACCAATCGGTTTAAGGTGTCACCTAGACGATTAGCATGTTTATCCTGGCACACACCTGAAGACTTTTTGAAATTTAGAGAAATTTCGGAGCCCCTCATCTCCAATCATTCCCATCATCAATTTCGTGTTTGTTTTAATAAATGCGGATGTGGACGGGCCTACAGAACCAAGTCGGACATTGGAGATTGCACTCAAAGATGATAAGAGCCACCTTAAATTTATTCGTTACATTTTCTGATAAAAATCTAGTTAAAAATTACAATACAGAATCCGAACAAGAAATGAACATCAAACAGTTTTTCACCAAATTATTAAGCCGGTTGGAGATCGTGAATAAACAGCTATTTTGAGGTGGGTTGAAGCAGTGCGAATGGAGTGAGTCTTTGAAGAGTAAAGCAAACTTGGCACTGACGAGAATTGGGCAATAAAAATGAGACTTGAAATGCCGATCCTTGATTGACGAAAATGGCACGAGTAAAAATATTATATAGATAAGCTGTGGGTAACCAATAAACAAATAAATATTTGGAGCGTGACTCAAAAGCTGCATTTAGCACAATTTATATTAACAACTTAATCAGAGAAGACAGCAAATTTGCCTGAAAATTATAATTACTTTTATACGAGGTTGACGAGTAAATAAGTAGATAACTTAGTGGTAGTGGTAACTTCACTCATGAGTCGAACAGAACTGGTAATAAAGTCAAACTACGATATTTCCGAAAAATGCATGAAAACCATAGTGAAATGATTTCAGCGTAAAATTTTGAAAGAAAGTATCATACATACAAGCATTTTTGTGCGTTCTATCGGAGGTAGGTTCTTGCAGAGGTAGTCATAAAGTTTTACAATCATCACAAATCTTAGTCCACAATCGTCGACGCCCAGAAGACCTGAGAGAGAAATGAAGAATGATTACCCAAAACACCCCGGAATTTAATTTATCTAATATCCATTCGTTTATTTATAGAGCCATAAACTTACTAGATTTGCCGAAGTCTTGAGTATTAACATCTAATCCGGATAAACGATCCGTCACGTCTTTTTCAGTACTTGACATTAGCTCAACGATTCCTCGAAGGTAAATCTGATCTAACTCAGATAGTCCAGGAAGACGATATCGACCCAATCTGCAAAAACTAATTTCGTTAGCAAACTGGAGTTAAGATTTACCGTAATGGGTAAAAGAAATAGTTGTGCTTACAAAAAAGTTAGCAATTTCCCCTCTGTTTCGCCAAATTTTAATAGACTGGAGAGAGTACTTTTATCTTTGGGGTCCCAGTGGGGATTGGTGGGAACTCCATTCGAAAGATAACCTAATTCCTCCAGAGATGATTCCCACTTCTTCAACAAAAATTCTGGATCGGTTTCCTCCGGGAAAACTGCAAACTGAAATGAAAAAAGTGTTTACAACGAGACTGATTAAGATAAAGTGTCACCCATTCTATTTGCGGTGGTATTGGTAATTGAAAAAACTTTAGTACCACGTCTTAAGCCAAGGACAGAGTACGTCCTAGACACTCCGCTTTCGTTTATGAGCCTGTTAAGGTTATCTAAAACAGACCCCCAAAACACAGTCCCACTTGTACTTAAATTGAATAGACGTACTCAATAATTTCTAACCTTCTGGCTTTGGAGTATACAAAGGAGCCGCCAATTTATCGGCTTCTGGGATGGGAATTTTAGCCCATCCTGATTAGTAGCTTAATACTGGGACATCATAGAAGCGGCAGAAAGCCCTGTTCACGTGCCGCAACACAGAGACTTTGAATAATTGATCAAACTATATACTTAGGGCCGGTGGACATTTGAAATGAACTGTTTCAATTTTCGAATTATTTGCAATCGAAACCCACAATTATTACACGCTTATTCTGTTGTGCAAGGTATGCAGTAAATTAACTTAAAAATAAATAAGTATTATTATAAAATAGGTCCTTATTGGAGTAAATGAAGAGTTCAGAGTGTTTTCAAATGGAGTTCAGCACTTCAGTTAACTTTTTATTCAAAATATAACTTTAAAAGACATTTTACAGTACTGAGGATAACTCCACGAGTATGATAAATTAATCTAATAAGTTAGCGAAGGTGTACTATGAATTCAAAGTTATCAGCGTGTCATTTCCACGTCATCACCATGACAAACTACTCGGGTGCGGTCAAGCGCCATTTAACGGTAAGTTCGTTGTCTGGCCGGTGACTTCAGACATTAAAGTCAATTAGTATTAATGTCTGTTTTAATCTTTCCCAGGCAATCACAACACAGTTACGAATATTTAGTCAACAAATATCTTCGGGTGAATACATTTCTGCCTTCTCTCTGTTTGGGTCTGATTCAAGTGTAACCTAGAAATATACAGTGGACACTCAGGCCATGATGATAGAAACTAGACTTTAAACATTACAACACAGAGAAGAAAATAGACAACCAGGCACTTAGGGACCATTCAAGAAAATAATTATTAAATTCAAGTTCTAAAAATAAGCTGCTTTAATGACCAGTACTTTGAAGAAATGCCTACGTTACTTAATAAAAACCAAATAATAGGCATACCAAAAAATCAAATGAACTCACATCTTGTACCAGAAGTTCTTCAATCTCTGCAGTAAGAAAAAACAAAGGAAAAAAGAGTAAATACCTCTATGAGAGATGCAATCACAAATACCGAAAGAAAACAAGCCTACCATTTTTGGGAGCTTTGGGTTTGTCAATCTTCAACGAATCCAATGCAGTCAATACATAGAGTGGAAGAGGGGAAATTTCCATATCAGGAAGAGGTGTATTCGATGTGGTACATGAGTCTTTTTTCGTTTCATCGTCTATTCCCTCATTTTCTTCTTCCACGGCCAACGCTACATTTTCTTGTTTATGTTCTTCTCCTTCTTCCTTCCTTTGTCGCTTCTTCTCTTTCTCCTCCTTCTCTATTTCTTTCCTTTCTTCTTCTTTAATAAGGAATTGTAATAGGTCTTCCCGATGATGATTTCCCTGAGAAAAGAGACTTCGAACGAGATGAGCTAATGTGGCCTGAACCAAACGGAATCGTCCCAAGTTCATCCATTCTAATAACTGTTGGGGATGAAATTGGGGGAGAACTGGATTCGACAGCTACAACAGAAACAAAAATCTAATTGTATAGTGGAACATACTACTATATTTCGGGTATCGAGCAAATATAGACCAAAAAGTATCACGATTAGCATCAGGGCATTACGCAAGGAAAATAATAATCACACAAACTGCTAGATTCGATAGCTTCATGATGACAAAGGAGTTATCTATAGCAAATGTTCTGGGAATATGCTAACATCAACCAATTCAACTAGAGAACGTACCAAAAATCCAAAAATCAAAAGATAGGGGTTAATTTATTACGTTACGAAATCGGAAGATTTGATGTGTTTACAAATATATTTCGATATTAGATAAACTATCAAGCTCATTTTAGCCTGATATCTAGTAGCCACTAAACAAGAAACCAAGTCTATATGTAATTTGATTTTAATCCTGGTGCTCATATACTATGTGTGATTTTCACTAAATATACTCAATTTTATTTAATTCAATTCCTTATGTTATACTATGGTTACTATTAATATAACAGTAGATTATGAACTGATTTATTCAAGTACAGACTATTTACAGATCATGGAGGAAAAGAGGGGAGAGAGAAACGCATATCGGTTAGCATATCTGTTATACTCAAAGCCAGAAGTCCATTACCTGGGCTAATTGGGCTCAAAAGTGCGTAGCTCACGCGCGTTTGCGTGAGAGAAAACTCAGAATCCATAAGTTGATAAAAATTGAGATTCAAAATTAAGACATTCTAATTTCATAAAAATAGTCTTTCAAAAACTAATATTAAACTGATTAATATATTAAAAATTTCCGGCTTTTAGTATCCAACCTTTCGAATATTAGACCGATCAAAATAAAATTCAAGTGTACAATATTAATATTCTTCCTCATTGAAATACAGAAAGTGAAAAAATAACCAAATAAAATAAAAAAAAAATCCAAAATAAAATTGGATTTAAAAAAATGCTTAAAACCATATACTGGCAAAAAATACAAAAGTTATTCAAGCTGAATATTATACAACTTGTTTTTTCATTCTGCTTACGCGATAGAAAAAATTCTAGTCATTATAGATCATTAGTTACGACGTCCAAAATCGTAAAACTCATAAACAGCAATTGCTGCATTTAATCTCCGTCTTTATATTAGGCATTGTAGAGTAAACATTTTAAATTAGCTCCTAAGGATGTATTGATATCCCAACGCATATAAACAGTTACTTAATTAGTTCAATTTACCCGAGCAGCCTCAAAAAGTCCAAGGCTGTCATAGAAGGACTTCTTAAATGGATTCCCTTCCTCCTGATACTTCTTCAGACAGGATCTTGTTTCAATCACTTGCTTCGAGAAGCGTTTAATGAGACCAAGGTTGCAATAAGACTTGCTCAAACGCGAAGCCTCAATGCTGACAAGACCATCACCAACAGGATCTTCATCTAACAGTCCGGTTGGAGTCAGAGAATTGTTGCTATCGTCTTTGCAAGATGGCCACTGACTAAAGAGGTAGATGTGAGAATTGTGGTGAAACATGAGGAGACCGCTTGGGAGCCAAACGAGAGGAGTCACAGGGAATTTTGAGTCGTCGACTCGCAGCTCCACACGTCGAAGTTGACACCATCGCAAACCAACCTAAGTTTAAGAAAAATGGTTTAGCAAATTTATATAATTTCCTTTCCCAACTTTGGCAATTATGCAGGTTTTATTGATCTTACGTATCTAGAGTTAGGAGGTTAAACTTTGTTTACGTATTCTGTATCTCACTTGCCACATTCATCTTTTGCATACGGATCCGACGTACTCTTCTATTCTCAATGTAAAATTTAATCTTGGTTTCACCCAATTTGAGATGTTTGCTATCGAAATAATAACTCGAAGCTAATTGCCACTAATCTGCTCAGTAGGGGGTTTTCTGATGGTAACAAAAAAAGAAAATGGTCTCATTCTAGTTGAGGGCATGGCAGATTTTACTTTTGCAGCGAAACAACAAATGAGATGAGGTCAGATTACTACAATTATAGATCCAATATGTTTTAGGAAGTAACATGATGTAAATCCACTACTGCACTTTATGAAATTAAGAACTTTTGGTGTGTTTACGCTATTTATTGCCTAATTTCACATGAATACCACTGAAAATTGTGAATTAGTAGAAGGAATAAGGGAAATTTTTGCTTTAGAAGAAAGTCCTCAAGAGAAACTTACTGAGACTAGACGGAACAGTTGACTATCAAATATATCATAAGTTATAAAAAGCCTGCCTATTATGAAAATATAATTAACAAAACGAATACGAACAAATTGGCATATGATTTGTAAATACGAATTTGCTGTCCTATTAAAAATACATTCAATTTGATGGAAGAGGAAGCATATATATCTAACATGTAATCAACATTTAGACAATCCTAATTTACAAAGAGAAAAAAAATAAATTCCCTATTTTATGTTAGAGGAAAAGTTGAGCCGAGCTGAGTGAATCGATTTAATTTACATTAACTTATTACGTACTTTAGGCGCCGTAGAAATAGTGGAACTGTACTATTTGAAAGAATCAGAAAGTCATGCGGAAGACTTCTATTTAATTATGAAATACGAAATAGCTCATAGATCGGTTCGACTAGACACATATCGCAAAGTTAATCTGAAGGAGAACATACATGTGGGAATGAGATCACGCAACAGATTGGGTCCGAAGGGATAAGTTAAACACACCTCAACATAAACCAAAAACTTTGCATCTATGAAGATGGGACCATTATCCGATCGTTGAAATTGGAATAATTTCTAGAAATACGCTTTCTTCTGCCGATTAATCAAATACATTACAACCAATGTGTTAACAAAAATACAACTAAAGGAAAATCTTCACACTTGAAAAATGCAAATGATATTATTTTCATATGTACTTGCGCAACTGAATACGTTTCAAAAAGGATGACTTCAGTCTGAGATACGAGAGACGAACCGAGAGCAGGATGCTCAAATAAATTCAATTCTGCGCAACTGCAAGTTGCCATTGATGAAGATCAACCTGCACTATTAGAGAACTGAGCAAAACCTTTCACGTAAGCCGCCATATGACCATATATAGGGAATGAAGAGACTTGGCTGGGAAAGTCTCAAAGGCTGAGAAATGGGCTCCCTCGCACAGTTTGTCAGAAATCAACAAGCAACAGCGTGTGATCTGTTGTGTTTCACTGCATTCTTGTGAGCTGAACTTCAGGCACCTTTTTTAGACTGATTCATAACTGACAGCGACGAGAAGTGGTGGATCCTTTACAACAATGTTAAGCCCAAAAGACAGTGGCTAAGTCAAGACGGTGGTTCAAAGCCAATTCCACTTCCAAACCGAGAAGTGGACTGCACCCGAAACAAATTCTTTTGTGTGCACGGTGGTGAGTGGGAATCATTTATTATGAACTAATGAGTGACAATCAAATAATAACATCTGAAGTTGACTATCAACAGCTAACTCGTTTAAAAGCAATTAGCGGCGGGAAAAACGGCCATCTTTGATCAATCGGAAAGGAGTGATTCTGCACCATGACAATATGCCAGACCCCACATTTCAGGAGCAACCAAAAATCTCGTTGAAGAATGTGAGTGGGAAATCATGCATCATCCACCATATTCCCCCGATCTTTTTTTGCACCAATCGAATTTCATTTTTTCAGGAGCTCACAGAATCACTTAATGGGATAAAGGCTTACCTCAAGGGAAGAGGTCGAAATGAAGAAGGTAGTTTCCTTTTTTGAGTCCAAACTGGCTAAATTCTATGAAGAAGGAATCAGAAAGCTTATGGCAAGATGGAAAGACGTAATAAATAAAAATGATAACTGTGTTGAACACTAAATAAATGTATTTTCGACAAAATTCCCACTTTAATTCGAATTTAAAAAAGAGCGGAACTCCTTTTACAACCTGATACTATCTCATGACCATTTACCAAAAGAAAATCAACATAAATTTTAAAAGTCACCCAAGTTTTAATATTTCAAATCATAGACGATCTTAGAATTAAAAAATTCCAAACTCCGTTTACCCTACTCACCCCTAGCAGATGTCATATTAATGGCTGCACTCAGTTCGACTTTTCTGACAATTACGACTACCTTACTTAACTGAACAGAGACCTTAATTGTGTAAAATAAAGTCCTAGCTACTAGATCAAGCAGAGTTAAAAAGCACAATGTAAATTACGCACGAACCTCTCCCAGTGTGTTGAGAAGAGCGCCGGATTTTCCAGTTCGGATGTCGCGAGTTCTTCTGATGACATCCATGCATCGAGCGGCGCTGACGTAGAGAGTCTGTCCACAAACGAAGGAGAGAAGCGTGCTTCCACCATCTTCCGTCTTCACCCAATCTAATTGAATTGAATGCAACTAGAGGATATACAAAAAGGGGAGTTAAAATTAAACCTGAATGAATAATGTAAGCCAACGGAAATTTTTCTATAGGATACGCCCATATGGATTTTAACCAATGAAGTGATTAAATTGGTTAGTTGGACCAATGAAATTATGGCAATAATTCCAAATGATAGAGAGATTAAATGTTAGCTAGTCTGAAAATGAAATCATGTAAAATAAGTGGTTCATACTGAGACAGCAGATTGAAAACCAGCAACAATCGAATTTGATATAATATACTCCATATTTCGACTAATGTGCATCTCAATTGGAAAATTATAATAGTAAATAGAAGGATGCAGTGGTACCAAAGTGAAGTTTGCTCACTGGTACGACCACTGAATAATGACCTTTAATTGAAGATATACCCTCCTCTCCAAATCTTCAAGACTTTAAGTTTGTTTACTGTCGTCAGACAAAGAATTATCATAAAAGTGACTGAAATAATGTAATATCAAAATAAAGAAACAGTAAAAAGGGGAATTCAATTACCTCAACACCGGACATATTGTGTGGACGTAGAGCCATAGAAGGGATGATGGTGTCTTCCAGCAACCATTCCGAACCACCTGTTGAGAAAAAAGCAATAACAGCCGATCAAGAACAATGCCCAACCTATTTGAGAATAAAATAAGAGGTGAGTTACGAGAAAGTGTGCCAGACGAAATGGGTCGCAATCCTATGAAACCATAACTTAAGTTAATAAGAAGTCTTTTAAGTAATTATAATCAGTTTTCATTAAATTCGACTTAAGAAGCATAACTTCAAGGCAAGGAGTGCAGCAAAAAAATACTTTGGGATACTGAATTGAATGAACTTGCCTATTCATAAAATTTTAAGGTGAAATCAATATTAGAATATGATCAATCTGAAGTCAATCTCTACCAGGCCATTAAAAGATTCAGCACTACCGAACGTACCAGTAGATTCACACTCATAAATGGTGATAATTAGAGGGGCCATGGGATCGGCGATGCAAGCAATGGCGACTCTCCAATTGGTAGAACAGGCAAATGTGATCACTTCTGCTGATTGGAATTCACGGGCGATGGTGGTGGTGGTGGTGGTGGAGGAGGAGGCGCTGCGATGCAGAGGTGAGAGTGACAACTGACTCCTCGTCACATCATCTAGCTCAGCGTCGAGAAGGCGCTTTTTCAAGAGATCGAGGGGAACGTGAATTCGAGTGCTGGTCAATTCGGTGTAGGGATGTTGCCACTCAACCCAATGAACGCCACTGCATGAACCTGAAAGACAAAATAACGACTCGCCCTTGAATATTATAAATGAATCGAGATGACTTGACCAACCACTCAAATTAATATGCTAGTCTGGCTAATAAGATCCGAAAATCACTCAGAAAACTAGGAATCAATTCCTAAAATCTTCACTTTGGATAACAAGAATATATTGTAGGCAAGCGCACCTATTGAATGAAAAATGGACAATCTGACGAATCGAAAATTGAAATAACGTAAGATTCTTTTGGTATTCTGACCTTATTCTCGGCTTCAACACGACATTTTCCTCTCTACAACAAGGCAGGATAGCTGACGACCCGAATTTTGAATAATAATTCACAACATTGTAACAACCTAATCTAATCTCAACGTCCTAAAGAAGCATGGTCTTAAGAGAACAAATCTCAAATAGAAAGAGACGTCAGAGCTTAGAGGAAGTTAAGGCCGAAGAAATTGAAGTCAATTAACAGCAAGTAAGAAATGACTAAATGGCTCTGTTAACTTAAAATTTTTACTTATCTAGTCTCTGCTAATGTTAAAACTATGGAACATCATGTAAGATCATTTACCTTTTCAATCATTCGAAGCAGAATTGAATTGAGGCGGCAAGACCCACCCTTTTTGATTAAACAGTACCGGTCAATAAGTACTGAGCATCACAGACAAGCATTTGCTGCAATCCAGGAGACGATCCGTGAAATTCGAATTTTTAAAAGTGAACTGCCCATTTAGCAAACACTGTACAACCCGAGTTCAAGAATCAAATGATGTAATACTCTATGAAAGATTAAAGTTGCTCTCTCTATCTTTTTGATCCCCTCATTTTACCATTTTCCGATCTCTGCTATTAGATGCTAGTTGCTTCTCACAATTAAAAATTGTACATTTTTTCGTAATAATAGTAAACTATTTATGATGTATTTGATAATAAAATAATCCATTATCTCAAATTCAAAAGGAAGAAGCCCAAATCACCAAACTTTTGAAAGGAGACTGATTAATAATAAGCACCTGACGAAGTTTCACCATTACTGGTAGCCGACTCGATAGTCCAGAAACGAACACCACCATCAGAACAAGACATTGCCATGAGATATGGAGGTTGCATAATCTCATTTGACCAAAATATTGGAGGAGGGCCTCGTTTAACACACTCCACCGAAACTCCTGGCTCAATGGGTAGAATTTCATCACTCACCTAAAATTAGAAAAAAAAAACTTTTCGTGAGATATCAGCCAAATTTAAATGTTTTGAGATAAGAGGTGCAGACCTTGATAATTGAACCCACAGTTGATATATTGGAACTTTGGCGAATTAAAAGATTTTCAATACCATTTAGTTTCCCACTTATTAGTCCATCGGGATTCAAGTCAACTCGCCATACCTCAATTCGACAAATTGTTAGCTAAAAAAAGAGAATGAGCGGATATTACATGTGGAGGCAAATGAGAATAAAAGGAATTTTCGGAAAATTGACGACTGACCCCATTCGTTTGTTTGACGGAGAGCGCTCGTATGACCAGGAAGGTGGAAGACGTCGAACCGATCAAGAAACTCGGTGCCTGAATAACAAAGAGTAGCGACGTCGTTTTGGTTCCCAAAGAGACAGCTTCTGGCAACTTGTCCAACGGCCTGACAACGCCTGTTGCATCAACACAGAAGAGTCTAACGTCTGAGCTTGATTCAACGACAATGACGCTAAGAGGGAGCTGAAGCATCTTAGCATTGGACGTAGGAAAGATTGGAGGTGTGATAGTGCAGGGAAAGAATGCAGCTGATCTAAGAAGTTCTGTTTTATCATGATCGATGAATCGACCAAATTTTCTCAATGGCGGAGAGAAGTAGGCAGAGAGAGGACTAGGCGAGCACAGAGGTACGTGCCAGAGACTGAACTCGGAGGGGGAGAGAATAAGCACAAGGGGGAGGAGAGGGTGGTGAAGTAAAAGTATCACAGGTTCGCTGTGTCCGTTGGCTTGGCGCACGGCCTCAGAGGTAGTTGAGGTGACGTTGAAAGAACCAGAGTTTTGTATGAGTGCATTGCAACCAACTGACTGATGCTTAATAGAACCGCGAGAATCGCCAATTCCCACAGCGTACATACTCAGCATTAGCTGGCCGCAAGGATTCGGCGTCGACATACAATCCAATTGGATCTAAAACAGAAAAAAGTAGAAAAAGAAATCTACTAAATCCACATTAAATATGCGGAATATTATTGAGATATTAAAACCATTTCCACTAAAGTTTATTGATTTAGATCTCAATTGCGGGCGTCTTTCAAAATTTGTCTCAGCAAGCTAAAGACCTAGAAGTTGATAACGTTGATAAACATTATTTTAAATTTCACACCAGCCCTTTACAAAATGCGAACTAAATTCTCTTTACATATGGATTCCTGTTTAACCGAGTTCCCCTTCGATTAATTGGTGTCACAATATGTCTCTGACCTGCATCCCAATTATAAATAAGATTTTCGAGTCTAATCCCAATGAAAATGGTTTAAAACAAAATATTTTTCCTTTGAATCATATCTCTGTACCTCTTATACACATCTCTGGACATTGAAACCTACTTCAAACGTCTGTTTATGTACCTTTTTAGGAACAGACAAAGTACCTTCATCCATCTGTCAGTATATGTACATTATTGATTGGGAAAAATGATAGGAGCATGAGCTCTGTAAAACATGGAAACTTGAAAACTGGCTGAGAAAAATAAAGAATAATTTACTTCTAGGTATTTTGGTTAACGTCAGTGTTGTTACTTTAATTGAGTAAAAAATTAATAATTATTATTATTAAAACAAATAACAATAATAATTAAAATTAATACTCTTTCCATTCAATTAATTAATGTTTTTCAAACATCAGCTAAATCTAGGTTACCCATAGATCCACAACCGCAAATGTCAAAAAGGAGTAACAGTGGCGTGCAATAATGTGACCTACTCAAATAGACTAGGATCCCTTTTCCGCACAGATGACTTTCTTCAACAGATTTGGGATATAATAAACAATACTGTATGATGCCGCGAATTCAATCCTTAAAACATATTTTAGTGCGTTAAATATGCTACACAAGCAGAACGTATGGAGGCTCGTATGGACAACAGAAAACAATGAATAGGGCTACGACGAATGTATTGGACAGAATCAAGTTTCACATGATACAGTCATGTAAAGAGGCATGAAATAGGACTAAACACCAATTTACAGATTAAACGGGAGTCATGAATGGTACTCATCGAAGGTACATAAGAAGTATTAACAGTCAGATTATTTTATAATCAAATAAATGATAACCAAAATGAAAAATTAATGAATAACTTTTAACTATGTAACACATTACTGAAAGTGTTTCTATTTAAAGATCTGCAAACGTTAAAATATCAGAAACGTGGCAAGTTATCTACACACTAGATATTTCAAAAACTAAGTTATTAAGGAAAGGTGATGATGAATCAATATAGAAGTATATGCACAGACCGACATAAACACCACCAAGAACCACCATACAAAACTCAAGACTACAAGTTCTATAAGGGAGTCTGGTGGTGTTTAAGAACGCTTATGCATTACTCTAATTTCAAATAAAACTTCATGTTAGGAGTGACTAACTAACTTACGATTAAATTTTTGACTTTAAAAATAGGCAATTTTCAATTACCAGCAGAATCTTTCAATCATTGGATGTGCGCTAAGGAATATCTACTTTAGCAAGCATAGTTACTGATCGCCCCAACCCAAGCGAATAGATAAATCAATAGGCAAACGATTAGTATACTTCCTGAGTTCTATTTTAAGGCTTGCATTTTTTGATAAAGCAAAGTACTATAAAAGCTACGATCAATAATGTACATGCACAGAACTTACAAGTCTGATTTCACCAATGAGCTGACTGCGTAAGTTCCCCCCACGATTTGACCCAATTGCAAGAGCCAGCTTAGAGCGCAGCAGAATGCACTCCACCAAGAGCAGATGCAGTTGATCATTCGCCTCAAATCCACTTTCATAGACTCGAGTGAAGAGAATGGGGTCATGCTTGGTGAGAGAGGTCACATAAGTCGAGCCTGTGTCGGGAAGGAGTGACCGCAGAGTGCACGTGGCCTGGCAGACGCGTTGATGTTGAGTCAGATCCAACTGGACATTCTTCTTCACTCGATTGGAGTGTCCACCTCTGGACTGAACACTGCCGTCGCAAATCTTGTGCGCGTTTGAAGAGAAAATTGATCCATTCAGAGTACAGCTGTCCAGTCCATTCACAACCCTACAATGGAAGTGAGATAATTGAGTCAGACTTGGACATTGAAAGCATAGGTCATAATTCATCCAATGCAGAAGTAGGATGAATGTTATAGTTCCAGGTAAAAGATCCCTCAGAGAAACATTTTCACAAATACAAAAGAAAAATTTCCAAATCCCTGGCGAGTTTTCAAAGATGATGATGCCTTTGACTAAATCAATGTCAAAAGAGATCTCTGTGATTCTGGTTCAAAAGCTGCCGATTTCACAATTATTTCCCTTTATTCAATGTAACATTGACAGTTTCGTAGATTAATAAATATAATAATATAATAAACATATATGTGTTCATTATTAAAGACAATACACATCGGACAAGCGGATGCATAGCCATAGCAGAGAAGAGATAGTTTGAGAAAGGGGTAGGGAGATTTGGTCCATGGGCTTCGGAATAATTATTTTGTCTCTTCTCAGTTCCGAAGAGTATATGCTGCTTTTTCGAAAGACCTTATGAAGAAATGCGAATCAGACTTGATTTCAATGTTGAGGATGACATTCGAATGCTTTATGGTAAGAAAAAATTGGTAGACTTCTCATAGCAGCCTAAAGACGAAGTCTTCGTTGTAGTTTGGCTGCTTGAAGTCCTAGAGGAATTCGCTGAACTGATTCTTCATGTGTCACGGCTCTGCGAGAGCATAAAACAAAGACCAGATTTCTCCTAATATTAAGAAGAGCCTTAAGTCTACTCCACAAATTAGAACCTTTGCTGACCAGCTTCATAAAATAGACTTAATAACAAATGCTATTTTTTTCAACCAATTCTTGAAATATTAAAAGATCTTTTTAGAGTGAGTAAACCAATTTTGAATGCTGGCTTACCAAATACAAAGACTCCCATCAGAAGGATGAAGCATCAGAAGAGTGTCCTGGGATTTCTGCCATTTGCTGAGGCATTTCAAAAGCATCTGATCGAAAATTCCAACAATTGATCTAAGTCTGTCCACTGTGTGTTCAGTGACAGAGTCTCCGATCGAAACAGATGCAACCAAGGAAATTATCCGCCGAAGAAATCGGTTGAGTTTGAGTTCAAAATCCTTGGTTTTATTGTTCATCCATTGGAGAATGTAGAGACTATTACTAAAATGAGAGGCAAAAATCAGCATGAATATACTACTTATTTGAGATGAATATAAAGATGACTGAAAGAACTTACTCTAGTGGATTACCGGCAGGCTTGGAGTTGAAAACAACGCTGAGATCATTCCTAATGTTTATTGATGTGGCCACAAGGAACTTGCCGCTTTCTAAGGAATCAAGAGGCGGAAGGACTGGATTGTCAGATGGAAAACATTCCGGCATAGAGAGGTTATTCACATGATTATGTGGAATGGACGACCTGCAAAAGAAATTCATTAATTAGAGAAAATCAAAATTCTAGAAATGGGATAAATACGAAAATCCATACTTTCAAAAATCGATGTCATTCCTCAGTTTTAAGATGTCCTATTTATGATATACAAAGCCTTTCTTTTATCTGTTTGTCTCTCGGATCATGGTTCAGTTTATACCGAAACAGATTGACACGATAGTGAAGTTTAAGTTTTTTCCCTCAAGTTCTCGTGAATTAGGGGTGAGTTAAAAGCAGGGAGTGCTAAAAGGGATAACAATCGAATTGGCAGAGCGAACAGAGTCAATCAACTTTTCAAACAGTGTTATCGATGATTGAAAATAATTGGTAAGAATACGCCACATTAGTGGAATAATCAATAATCGTTACAGTGACTAAGAAGAATGGGTTTTCGAAGGGGATATGACATTTCTAAGAGCTAAACACTTTCATCTTATTCTTATTAGCTGCTATTCCTATTTATTAATGCATTTTTTTTTTCAATTTGACAGCCCAAAATTAGAGAACCATTTGGAATTAAATGTAGTAACAGGAACAATAGAGCCAAAAAATGTAGTGATTTGCTCGTCTGACTTCCCTGCACTTATATGTTAAATGTAATTTCATGTTAATGACAGATATTATTCCACTATACATTTACCCTACGTACATACTGCTACTCAATATGTTAGCTGCACAACTAAATGCCACAATTCAGACTGGTCCAGTCCAGAAAGGTTCTATATCAGATTAGCTGGGTGAAGTCGTTGGATTCTTTCTTTCCTTTTACTCGTCTTCGGTCTAATGAGGAATGTTGAAATCAGAAGATTTAACCATTTTCCACAAAGCACTTCCAGTACATAACAAAAGATTAAAAAAATTCATTAATTTCAAATAAGAGTTTATTACAATTCATACTTTATTCATGTGTTCGACTCTTGATTTCCCTCATCGTTAAAACTAACCCAAACGTTTCATCATATCAATGAGTATATGGCTTTTAATCACAGGGTTTGTTTTAGGCCTACATGCAATCCACCATAATTTTATTAACTTGTTAATAAGTTGTTGCCTCGTGAGCAAATTATTTTAAACGCTGCCCCGTTAAGAACTGGTTGGACCTCACTTTACCTTATGCGGCTGTGAAAAGGACAACGTTTGTTACTAGAAGTAACTGAAAAGGTGATCATGGAAGCATTTTATCTTGAACAGTTTTCTAACTTCGATAGAATACAAGAAAAAAATGTTCGTCTCAGAATACTTAAAATCTATCCTATGCAACGGGGACGTTGCATCGTAAGAGGAAAGTGGCTCATTTGCAACTATCACGGTTGTTCGATGATATCTGCTATATTAAATACTTTTCCTGTTGTCACTCGATGAACAGCACAATAAATATCTCCAATATAACAATTCTCCACCTTAAGCGATCTTTCCAAAATAAAATGTCACGATACATTTAAAGTACCTCTACAATACAATAGAACCGCATGTGGCCTGATGAGACTTTGAAAATATAAAAAATTGTCGTCAAAAGTGAATAAGGGACTTACCAGAGACGGAAGTAGAAACCCAAGACAGGATGCTCGAAAAGAACAGGAGGCAACGGACCCTTTTCATGCGAGTTTTTAGCGGCCTATTAAGACAAAATTATATATAAAAATTAAAACAAAGTAAAATTTAGTAAAATAATGCTCAATTATTTGTTTTAAAGAGCAATGTGTCACAGAACCCTCTAAATTGACCGGTAATGACCTTGGAGGTCAGATCAACATTGGCGGGAGACTCCAATTGATTACACCCTTCAAAAGGCTTCACTTTAAAACAATTTGCTATTTTTTTATTCCCACCAAATGGTAGGGATTACAACTATATTGTCGCATATTCGGCGAGTGACAGTACCACTACTACCACAGAATATTTGAATCTTAAGGAGAATCTGCTTTGATAATACGATGATATTGCATTGAGTCTATTGAAAATAATACTCCTAAGGCTTAGAAAAATGAAAAATATCAATATATTGGTTGAAACAGTTGGAGAAACTGAGCTGAACCAAATTGACAAGGATTTGCTCATAATCTTCAAAAGCCACAATTGAGTGGATTTGTAAATACTAATCTAATTACCTCGTAACAAATAAAGTTTAGTAATGCGGAAAAAGGAGACTAATTAGAATTGTAGCAATCTAAATTGTGTTTGAAGTACCCGTTTGATTTCTAATTCATGCTGTCTGAATATTAATTGACTCCGTCCAAGAAGACTATCGACAATAACATGATAGATTAAGAAATTTCAATAACATAAATCAGTAAGATCTAACCTGATTTCGAATCCTATTCAATTTGGCTTCAATTTACCGTACATCTAAACAAAGCCAAATGAGTTCGTACAAGCAATAAAACGTTAGCAGTGAGCGATCAAGAATTACCACAACGTCAAAATAATTACAAATACAACACTCCAGCACGCATACAACTCGCCAACATACATAGTAAAATTGTGTTAGGGACTCAGCGGTAACTGAGTTAATGTTTCAATTAGATTGAAAGCTTTTAAGTATAAACACACGTGGTATGTGAATTTATGATCATATTGACAACATGACATACCTTATTATCTGATATTTCTCTATCAGGTGAACGGTTATCACGAATTGGAAAACTTCGATGTGTTCCTAGGGCATCCTCAAACCAAACTCGAGCAACCCCATCCGTGCAGGACGTCAGCAACGCATTGGGCAACCATCCTCTGCGTTCGAAAAAAAAAAGAAAAAATCAATGCGCCCGCATTATCAGTGAATGTAGCTATGACACATTCAAGCTGTGAAATAATCAGTATGACTTTGACCGATGACGTAGCGTAAACACACCACAAAAGTCCGAGATTGCGAGATAGCAACTCATCAGTGAAAATTCAGGTACTGAAATGATATACCTCGCTTTGAGTTTCACAATTAGGATTTATAAATCTTCTCTCTGCTCAAAATGTCTTCTGAAAACACTTCTAACGTTTTGGAGATTAGTAATATGATAAAATTCAAACGAAGACACAACTTAGAAGTTTGGGTTCTCACTTCGTTTAGGCTGCATTTTCGACAAACTTAAGCAAATTTTACCTTTTAATAATGATATCTGATAGATAAAAGAGCAATCGTCTAGAGATTTTCCAGTATTAACACTGAGTATTAAGAGAACGAAACCTTACCTAGAAACCTGTTACAAAAACCAAAATCTAACGTTTGTTTATTTATGTACAATCTACAGGTAGTGACACAGTGATTATTGAGTTAAGATCACTATTACTAACCCAATGAGGAGAGAAATAAAATGGTATATTAATCATGTGTACGAATAAAAAAATTTTTTTCCCTCCAAGGCAAATGAATTATTGCATTAATTTTGCAAATATTTCCCCAATTAGTTTCTGTACTTCTAGAGAGTAAATGAAAATGCAATTTATCAAATGAAATTTGGTTTATCCATATAAAAGAAATAGAGGTACATACGGTGGGAGATATCGAGGCATAGATCTCCAAGAAAATGAAACAACATTTTCCGGATGTCTTAGAAGGCAAGAAAGCCAGTTCGATTGACAATTTTCATCAGTTTGACCACTTGATGAAAACCTGACAGTCTGACACCAAATTCTCAGTTCACTTGACAACGAAGCTAATGTAGCGATAAAGCGACCATCAGGAGAAACGCTAAGATAATTAACCGGTTCTTTAAAATAGATGAAACATTACGATAAAAAAATATCATAACAGTTAAGTTCTATCGAATAAATCATTAAAGTACCTGGGTTTCCGAACATCCAAAGTCGCTGGCAAATATCGGAAGAGCCACTAATAGGCCAGTTGACACGTAAACCCGAAATACGATGATCAGTTGTATTTAAAGAAAATCCAATAGCCAGAAGAGGTGACTGACACTTGGAGGAATGTGGGAACCAACTCAGAGCAGAGATGGAACCCCCAGGAGAAAATTTGCAGAGCTCTCTCCAGGAAATTTTGGAACGAACGGGTTCAAAAATTGTGACACTTGTGCCATTCGAGACTGATATCTAAAGTGAGATGAAAGAATTAAAAAGAATACTTACTAATCCACTTAGATCCTCACAAGATATGCAGACAATTTCATTGGAATCGGCTCCAGTAGCATCGACAATCACTTGAACCTGAAAAAGATCTTTATCCAGAATAACGAGATTGCGGCCACATCCATAAACCTAAAGGAAAGAAGAAAATTAAATGTATTTCATGCTAAAGATATATTACTAACTATCATTATAAAAATTATGTCGAGCATAAATCAGATTAGGAACTAAAGGTAA
The DNA here is from genome assembly GCA_900708905.1 of Hymenolepis diminuta. Lineage (NCBI taxonomy): Eukaryota > Metazoa > Platyhelminthes > Cestoda > Cyclophyllidea > Hymenolepididae > Hymenolepis > Hymenolepis diminuta. The sequence continues at coordinate 265,321 of CAADRB010000057.1, read as the reverse complement.
GTATACATATGGAGAAAATACCAAATATAATATATATTCAATGTCAAATTTAGTCCCACATCACGAGCAAAAGAATTTGCTTATAAAGATACGCCTTAAGGTAAAGATTGTAAAGTATTAATACAATTAATATAAGCAAAAACATTTATTAGAACCAGCTTACCAAATAGAATGACTTCAGAAAGTTAATACACGCAAGACAATTACGCCCCTTATTCCGAGACCCCGTAATAACTTGATGGAGACGCATTAAATCAGTTCATATATCAACCACTATCATTCACAATTTTCAGCTGATAAACTTGTACGAAGTCGGCGCCTTAACGGCAATTGATAAAAACAAAGCAAATGTCACCTTATGAAATTTTCATTATAAATATCTCACATGATTACATTAGCCTTTATAAAATTTAGATAATGAGCTTTAGACTCACGATTTTATTATTTGTTAAGTTTTTAATTTTGCAACAATCATCACTTTTTAATTTAATCTCTCGAAGTTCATATAGATGGTCATAAGTTCAATTTTTAATTCAAATGGTTAAAGATCTTTATTCAATGAAATGGTTGTAGCAATTTCAAAGTATTTGGAAATAGGAGCTAGTTTATGATTGGAACATGTGTCGCTTTTAATTTGATATATATACATATTCTTGTGAGATATTTTTTACTATAGCAATTTATAAATTAAATGCTTAAAATTTGGTAATTGTATTAAATAAACAAAATTGTGTTTTTAAAAACCTTCTTTAACTTCATCCAGTCTGCTTACTAAATAGAAGACTGGAGATTTAGGAAGAGCCCTATATTCACACTTATTCAAATCACTCTATGCAGATCAAACATGGAGTTTGACCCATTCAAGCAATATTTCAAGATGAATTACCATAAGATTTCTTTAACCTTTTAAACACACTTGACGTTTTTTCGTGTTTGTCCATTCTGAATTGACTTCGAAGGAAACTGCAATTTATAATAATTTACACATTTACGATAATTCAACTTGTCTTATAGTCAACAAATGTCTTGTATGAAACTGGGCAACTTAAATGATACTATTCATTGCTCCAGTTTCTGTACATTTTTTCTGTTTTTTTCACGATAATTTAAATTTATGGTACCGTTTTATTTACAATTTACTTCATATTAAAATGTAAATGGGATCATTTTTGTCACTGCTCAGCGACCAATATTGTATAGTAATACTCTTATGTGCTGGAGCAATGCCTAGATATCTAGTTCTGCTACATTGATATTTCCACCCACTGGATATCGTTTGGCTGCAGTTCACTCAGAATAAGAGAGAGAAGAAGACGAGACAGTTGCAATTACCCCGAACTTCTTCAATAACTTTTTAAGATGACTATTTATAGGGTAATACAATTAATGACTGTTCCGGTGAAAAGGTCCAGATACTCTGTTATAACGTTATGTGGATGGAGGTCATATCAATCGAGTAGATGCAATAAATTGACTCACTCACGTCGCTAGATCAGTACGGAGGTGACCGGGAAGCCACTCCAATTTATTAATAAATAACATTTCTTTGTTAACGTCAGTCATGTCTCGTCACCGATGTTTCAGCGTGATGATCTATCTATCTATGTAAAAACCCGCACACACATAACTGGACCGACTGTGGATTCTGTTGTCGAGACCTTATCATCATCATCATTTTTAATCGCCATGTTCTGATTGCCATCTGCTGTCATAGCATGATCGGACAAGCATATTGCCGCATATCAATTTGACAGAGATGTTAACTGAGAAATACCGTATTTATGAACGATCGTATTGTATGGTTTTCTATTAATTCCATTCAATGTGAGATTCGAATTTTTATTATTTTATCCTATACAACAAAGTCCGCTCCATTGTGTCATTGTTAGGGGATCGATTCTAATTCATTCGCTCCGATAGAGCGCAGACAATTTACTAGGCAGCACTCCATTACACAAGTTCGCATTTATTCCACAACAATTGATTCAACACTGACCGGACATCCAAATTTCAAGTCTGCTTCGATGTTTTTAATTTAGTCATAGTTTAAATTTCCTGAGATGAATGGTCATTGTCTACCCTCTCCCCTATATCACCTGTGATCCGATCGATGTCCAGTCTATTTACTCTTTTGGGTTTTTTTGCTGAAAATGATAGTTGATTTATAAAATTTTAGATGAGCAAATTTAGAAAATACTTTTTGACTTTCACAGTAATTCTACTAGAGAATTTTCATCTGAGTTATGCTGCCACTGACCAAATATCAGTCGCATTCAATCTAAATTCTTTAATTTAACCTAGCCTATTAAAATTTAAATCAATTTGGTTGTTATACATTTGATATCCAGTGCTATCCATTCACATTAAATTCTTTGCCATTTTCTCAACGTAAATAGCATGGCGAGAAAAAAAACAGTCCTTCAGGTGTCTCACGTCCAGTGTATTATAAGAAGAATGTTTATAGCTAATTCTCTGAAAAATGAAACTCATTATCAGATTTTTAAAACCAGTATGCGATACTTCAATCTCGGTACTGCATTAAACATTATGGCATTGATTGGGAATTTTTGCAACAAATGGATAGTTGATCCCCATGTGAGAATAGCAGATTTAATGTAAGTTTTTCAAAATTTACAATTCTTACACAAGAGTGAATGTGAAACTTCATAGCGGGACTTTAATTTCAGGCCCCTTGCAATCCTTGGAGTTACTCTGCACTTGCTAAGCGTTTTTTGTTTGCTTGCAGCTTTACAAATTAAGAAAAGAATTGATATTCTTTGGAGCTTGCAGTGGAAATCAGAGTAATGTCACTCAAATCTAAATGAACAAATCGTTTGTGCATTTGATAGATAATAATGAAACTCTTTTTTTCTTTTTAAATTTTAGTCCAAATCTTTACGACTTAGTTCCTTCAAAAAAACGAAGAAGCCAGAAAATTGTACAACTTAAACGCGCAAGAAAAGAGGATAATGCCAACAAACTTATCTCACTAACTAAATAGCAATTTGATTTAAACGTAATAAACTATTTTACCGGCTCGCTTTTACTTACAGTTGATTTAATTTTCATTTTGTCAGAACGATTGCATTTTTCTTTTATGAAAATACATAGCTGAATTTGGTCCTTGAATGTTAACAAAAGCGCCCTATTATCATTGTTAGATTAAAATCTACAAAATTAATATCAGAAATCAAAGTTTTTCATGTTTTTCGTTACCTCTCGCTGCTAGGAGTTGGCTGATCAAGTCCCATTAAGAGACCAGACACTCTAGAATAATTCCTTTACTGAGAAAGTATAAGTACACACTGTTGTAAATATCAGATGTTATTAAACAACTGGCGATCTGGAACGATAAGACGCAGCACTCCAGTGATCAATATGAGCACATTGAAACAGTAACTAATTTTCACACAGAGACCGGGACGATTGGATACGACTGATGTCACAAGAAGAAAATTTGGTATATGAACTCAATGTTTTCATCAAGAAAGTGATATAGCTTTCCCAACTGTTCTGGTATCCTTGATATTATTTTTACCAGAGAAATAGGACTGGGGAACAATTTGACTTCCTATGTCTTCAAATTCTTGATTTCTTCGTACTACAAGCACGCAAGAAGTTATTTTGAAGGCTGGGATGTAGTTTAAATGTGCATTAGCCTAGAAAAATCATGTGGAAATTGTTTGGACAGGAATGAACTAATAAATAACATTGTAAATATCTGGAGTAAGCTAAACCAACAATCTTCCATCTGTACCTTACACCCTTGGTCCACATTTTATCATTCACATTCTTATAGATCTGTGTGTTCTTTAACATTGACTTGCTTTATCAATAAGAGGTTTCTCAGCGAAGGCTTATTTTGATTAGATTTCCCCCGCTATCTCTCAATCAGACATTTTAGAAGCACAACTTTCCCAAGTGTTGATAATTTATAAAATTTACAGGACGCAGCCAAGCAAAACTCAAAGCCGCAGAGTTTATGTGTTGTCTCGGGCGGAGTAATTCTCGCAGGTAGTCTCTAAGTTGCCTATCATCCTTTTCAATATATGGGCCCAGGCAGCTACTGCATCTTGGCAGATGTTCGAGGCAAAACCGTTATCAGTAGGTGGTATTTTGGACTTAAAACTTTAAAAATATTAGAGTGACTTTATTCACATAGATAATCGCAGTTGCATTTATAAACATCTTGAGAAACTGCGCTTCTGTCTGATCCCCCCCTCTTCAGGTCAGAGTCAAATGTAGTCCTTCAATATCAGTTGATCATAACGACAGAAGCTGGGCCTTCTAGCATTAGATTGGTGCAGAAAGAGTCTTAGTTTATAAAAGAAGAAAAATGAGGGCTTTGATATCTAGAATAAAACAATTGGAGAAAGAAGAGGAATTAATTTAGTAAAAGGAAACAAAATAAAAGTCAGAAAGATACGAAAATGACCAAATATGAAAAGAAAATAGAATGGAGAATTGCCAGATCAGTTGGTTTCCTTAAAATTTCTCGAGGCCTCCTAAATCATGAATGAAAACTAAGAGAAAGAGAAGACGAAAAAAACGAAGGTTTTTTGCAAGTAAGCACATTTTGTTCTAAGAAATCTCATAAAATGCAAGCTCCCCTACACCATACATTTGAAAATTAAGTCATGTTCATGGTGAAAATAAATGAAATCTACAATGACCTGTGTGAATTGGAGTTGAACTAAAAATACCGTCCTTCGCCTAGATTGAGTATAATCATCTCAATTTATTGATCAAATAATTTAAGAGAGTCATTTGCATCTTTTCAGAAAACCATCATATTAATAACCACTTCGGATACTAAGTTGGAGGATTTGAAAAAGTAAAATGGCATTATTATATCCATATCTTAATAAATACATCCTTTGAAGGTTTTGTTATTATTATTGATATCGTATAATCTGCGCTGGCATGCTATTCAGGTGTGTCATCCCTTCTAACATGGTTATACACTCAAGTAAATTCCTTAAAAGGAAAATTAATATATTTCAAAGAACTACCTCAAATAATTGATGACAATATACAATTCTCTTCATCTTACTCCGGCTATTATGCTTAATACTTATTAATTTCATGACTCTTCATAAGGCTTTGAATGTATTTATTCTGAACATGTAAGCAGTTTTGAGTAGAAATTCTCATGACTGACTACTTCTGGAATGTCTGAGATTATGTATTTGAGATTGGTTGTCAATTGCCAAAATCGTTATTGATCGACAAGATCTTACCGCCATGCACACTTAGGTCTATTTGACTCTTATGAAGAGGGAAGCAGTGGTCAGATACAACACGCTCCTTTTCTGCTTAATCAACATGCATTTACTGAGATGGATTCTCCATTGTTTCTGATCTCTTTCAATCCTTTGTGCCAACTTTATGCCCAGACACAATCATACCTTTGGGTCGACTATGACTGCACATTTATTCGTCTCTCCTCTCCAACTCCTACTGATAAACCACTACAACCAGATCCGTCGGCTAGCTACTCCTTATCTTTAATTCTTTTACCTTCTTACTCCGCGTAGATCTCCACCTGGTGGCCCCGGTTTTATCTCGCAACATTTTTCTGAAGACGCTATATCGAGAAACTAAATGATTATTGTTGTACTTTGAAGCATACCCAAGGGCGGATGAAGTATTTTCGATATTCATCACTAAGCCTCATCCTAATTTAACTGTTTTTGCCGTCCCTTAGGCCAGATTATTTTTACGGTTAAAAGACATATTTTTATATTACTATGAATAAAATATTCATTGGCATGACCTCATTTATTCAGATAATGCTTCGTTTCACTCGTCAAGATTAACGACTCAAGTCTATAAAGAGCCCTTCTTACCTGCAGTCCACTCAATAATTTTCTTCAATTTTAACATTTTCTTATGCAAAAACTTAATTTAAACATGTTTGCTGATCTAATTTCGTTGACAATTATAAGTAACGCAGCACAAATAAGTACCATGTTAACAGTTAATTATTTTGTTAAAATTTTCTAAACAGAGGACAATGCTACCCTACATTGAAAGACCTATTAAAGGTACTTTTCCAGCGATCTATCAGTACTGACGAGCTTCTCACTTATGCAATTCGGTTGAGAATTGCTACACTTTAACACATCTCCATAACCCGAACCCTCAATTTCATACTTGAACGCAATCTGTGCTCTCATCTTAAATACTTCTTCATACAACTCTGTTCTAAAGTTTAGCTGCTTTTCAAGGCCGGCAACTATGTGGCAAGGTCTTCTTGAGAATATCATATACATCAACTTTGACATTCTTCACTCTTTTCAATCCCGATTGAATCTTTGATAAACCTAGTACTGAGTGTTCTACATTAGAGGTAACTCTGAAAGACACTGGATTAATGGGAGCATCTTCAGCAGCATCACACTTCGGCAATTGTGATTTTGAGATCATGTCGCCCATCATTTTTTGATTTTCTAAAGTTATCTGTTCGTGTTGAATCATTCGTTCTCGTATTTCAGGCGAGTTACTATTCTCCTTAATGCTCTCCGTATCTCCATTCGTAGAAAAAACGTTCAATTCATCTTAGTTTACCTTAGGAAAACTTGTTTCAAGGCTGACTGGTTTATGGTGAATTTATTCATTGAGATCAGCCATGATGTATATTTTATCAAGCATCTGATGTTTGCAAATGTTACCATATTGTTATTCGAAATCTCTGCTTCAGTTTGATTCCTGCGTGATTGCAGGAAATAATGAACTTGTCAAGAGAAGTTGAAGAAAGCGTCAAACTTTACTAAGCTAAATTGGTGAAGACTAACTTTAGCGTCCATTTCGACAAGGAACAATACGCATCTACTTCGTAAACCAAGCATCAGCAATTGATTGTCCAAATTCAACCACGTGTATCTACTAGCAAGAGATATTAACGCATCGTGTCCGAATAGATTCAAGGTGACAAATAGATTTTGAAAAATGCCTTTTCAAAAGTTAAAATTACGATAAATTTCATGATAATATGGTCGCTTCTCCTCACAATTGTGCCCTTTAATGCCTCTTCGATACATCTTATAGGCTGTATGCTCTTCCATATTGCCTTATCTATAAGATATTTCTTAATAATCTATTTAGACCACTGTCCTTACAGTAATTATGGTCAAATGTAACAGCACAGTTTTTTTTCATAGGGATTCTAGGTCATCAACCCTCATTATATGATGTAGGTGATCGGGGATGGAGAATAGATCGGGCCACCCTATCTATACTTACAAACAGGTGATTTCAAGAGATGCTGAAGATCTGAATGAATGCAAAGTAACACACGAACCAAGCAGACATCCAAATCAGTCTACACGTAAAGATCCGTCTACGTAACAACGTTTATGTAGTATACATCATTTTGTAGCGCTTAATGGGAAAAAAACATGAGCTTTATAAAAAATAACTAAATCGTTTGAATAAATTCCTTGCATGGTGATTCATATAGGTTATATTTCCAACATACATGGCAAAAAAGATAATTTACTAGTGATATAAATAAATAACATAACGGCGACCAATATTTTATATCCATAATTTTCTAAAAAGCTATTAGGAGTAGGAAAAGGTACATTTTTAATAATTTACACAAAAAAAGAAAATAAACTACAAATTCGTACAAACTCTACAACGCCTTCCCTTTCCTCCTCTCAAGAGCAGCCTTGCGCTGTCCGCAAGTGGCGGGAAAAGAGAAGGCCTGCATAATAGAAGCCAACCATTTAGGTACTGCACCGAATGCCAACAAACCCGCCATATTAAATCTGAGCACATCCCCGTCCGAAGCGAATTTCTCATCGCCTTTTTGAGTATTCACCTCGTAGGTGGGCAGTCGGTAGGCTGAGAGGTAGGATAGATTGCAGTCATCAAGTCGAAGACCAGCCTTCTTTTCAAAGCACTGCTCCACAGATGAAGGAATGTAGTAGTGATCTAAAAGAGGAAGGGGTGATCAAAGCTTAATGACAAACCAACATTTGGAATCAGATTCATTGAGAGCCCACTGTATTTGATACTTTAAGGGAGAAGACACTTGTCTTCCTTCCTCCCCTAGAGAAGCTCTGGTAACATTGGCGAGAGTCGACATGGCTTTGCGTGCAGAGAGAAGAATATTTCGAGTCCAGAAAGCGTTCCATTCTCTCTTCCAAGAGTAGTATTCCACCCCGCCGTCTAGGAGACTAGAGTGGCAATCGGCGATAGCTGCGTCAAGAGACAAGGCACAGGAGTGACGCCATGCGACTAAGAGCTGACGCTGGCAAAGTAGAAGTAAGGCTGTTACACCCAAGTAGACAAGACCTCGGGTAGATCGAGAGACGACGGAGCATAGTCCTAACAGTCGATTGAGACCGAAACATACCTAGAGACCGTGTTTGCTATGAATGATTTGTACTTACGTTTCAAATAAAACTATAGAGTTATATTAAATAGTAAAATGAAAAAACAATTACTAGCCCAACTAACGGATGTTTGTTAATCAAAATTTGAAAATTATCTTCGATCGAGCCACAATTCCCCATGGAAATTAAAATCTGGGAAACAGCGTAAACTTTCAGATTCAGGGAAAAGCTTTCGCTCCTCACATGAGTAATCACATTATCTACCATTGAAGCGCATGGTTTTGGTTCAAATCTCTAAGTTCATATACCCTCCTCAGATGCTCGAAATCTAAAAATAGAACTCTAAGTATCTAAGTCAGATTTATGTAGACAATGTCCACTCACTTTCAGGAAATGCAGGAAAACCATAACAAACTGAGAACATTCGGTCAAAGTTGAGACATGCGGGAAGAGTCATGTACCTCAACAAATATTTAACATTTTTGAGACATACTATATACTAACGCAGACCTAGTTCTAAGACAACAATACTTACAATGAAACAGAATCAAAAGTAATCAGATTAAACATATACGGACTTAGATTATACACGTTATGGCATCGATGATAAGTACAAATAGAAAAAACTTCACTTTATATCACTTATTTGTTTACTTCAAAGACCGTTTGTGTCGTCTCATCCCCCACTCCTTTCTAACTACAGTAAGTGAAAAGCAAAAAGCGATGACAAACCTGATAAGCAACGTAAAGGCTACCAACAAATGATAAACGGGAAATATGGGAGAGAGTCCGAGGTGGAAAGAAGGTTCCCATCGTAGGCTTGACATAAAATGAAGGGGAGGAGGACTGTTGGAAACACTCGGTTAATTTGCAGGAACTCAATAACGAAGCAACTTCACGAGCAATAAGAAACTCCAAGGCTGAGTCTGAAATACACATCAAATCCAATCGCCTTTTGGCCTGTTCAGAGAACATTGTGAATGGAAAGAGAGGCCTAGAAAAATATCATTTAGATGCAGGCAAATATTATGAATATCAACTAAATATGAGCATTATGGATTTCTACTTATATCTAATAAGTAGGATAACTCACGATGCAAATTGAAGATCTTCAAGAGGGATATCTTCAACCTGATCGTATGCACAAAAGAAGGGCAAGCCAACAAATGCATAGCCCTTGTAGTTTCCACTGTCGGACTTTAGTAAACTACCGAGTGAAATGGATTCGGCGTTATTTGTTAAAAAGAAATCAATTTTGTTACTAATCTCCACTGGAATATGCATCTTTTCAAAAGCCTAAGAGTAGAAAACCCGCTTAATTATAAAGACCTTTAAGCGAATGATTTAAAAATCAAAGCCAAATTTATACCGATTTAGCAAGGCGATTGACGCGATCAGGTGGCTTCACATCTTGGCCGTATTGCTTCTTGACGTGGATCCAGCGATTAAATACTTCCAAGAGAGGTTGAATTAGACAAGAAACTAATCCAACACCTGCGAGACCAGCAGCCGCAAATAACTGTGATTTACAAAACATTTTCTTAGAAAGAATCCTAAAAAACATGAAACTTGACATCAATACACGCGCCTTGTCGATCAAGCATAAAACAACGTGGATAAAATTTACATATATTTCAATTTAGTAAATTTTTGAGAGTCCTTAAAAAATCTTCCAAAGTTAAAGTGTGCCGACTTCATATCTTCGCCAAATTACTAGATGTGTATAACAAACTTTGCTTAGACTAATGTATTAATAAGTTATATTTTGACATTAACACGAATTTAAATTATAAATTAAAAGTGATACTACATTGGCATAGGCCAACTTATTGACTTATGTGATTTGTTAAAATTCAATAGCTCGTCTATTAAGATACTTTTATTTCCACAGAGGTTTTGGTAAACTTATTCCAGCAAAATCTACCGCGCGATTCTTTAACGTAAGGATTGAACATTTAAAGAGGATATAACTTTCTAAGTGGATCTTTAGTGAATTGAAATAAATTTGAGATACTAAAAGACAAAATTCATTATAATTCACAAGCATAAACTGAGGATACCAACAAATAAGTTCATAGCCATGATTGTATTGAAGCTTTTGAAAATTCTGACGTTTTGTCAAATTCTCTCAGTCAGTCTGACGACATGAGTGATTTGATTTATTCCACCTATTCGATCGATGTGGTTTCGATAGACCTCTAACTTTAAAAGTGTTAAAACTCACTTCTTAACTAAAAAATGTTCGGACACCGAAAGTCATGAACATCCGAAGGTTCCAAAATACAAAAAATATACGTTTATAACTCTGTAGTAATTATTTCACTCTAGAGTTCAGTGAACCGTTTTAATCTTAGCCAAAATGCTTTTCTGGCAACAATTTGACAATCGAATAAGCATTCATCGCCATCAGAATAAGATGCTATTTACATAATAAACGATTCCCAGGAGAAATAAAGGCACAGCTAATCATCATTTTCATCAATCCCGACTACTAATGCCTTTGTGACTCCGTGCTGTTAAGTAACGCGAAAATTAAAGACACATGCGAAGGAGCCTCCTTCTCCCTTGCTTAATTCACTATTTAATCTTTCAGATAATTTAACTCACCTTTCATCTCCGTCAGTAAACTTCCTGAAAATGGGTTGAATTTGAGACTAATATTCCCAGGAATCTAAGAAAGAAATTTTTATGATCTGCTCTTCCCCGTAAAATATTGTAAGCAACTCTTAGATTTCCCAAAAAATTGTATAAGTTACAAAAACCACAACACCACAATACAAAACGGCCTAAACCACTACACCTTCAGAAGACTCACGTCTCCGTGCCGATAGGTCGATTTATACTACCCGCCATTTACAATCGTAATGTAAATAAATGCGTTTGAATAAAAGAGAATTAAAAGGTGGAAGATAAAGAATCTTACATATAAGAATTATTTTTGGAAAATTATTTTCTTTTGTCTTGAAGAGCATTGGCAAGATTATCTCATAAGTAATCTGAAGATGAAAGTAACTTAAATATTTTATATTAACACTTCATAAAACACTTAATCCTGATCAAGAATTATGCACTTAATTTTATTATTGGTTCACTGTTTCCATTATTCATTTATTTTTGATCAAATATGTATATGTATCTTATGCTTCCTTTTTAATTTCCTATCATTTATACAGCAATATTAATAAATGCAGAGTTGAAAATTATAGAACTACTTTTTTGTTAACATCTACTTTATGTAGCAGACTTTTAACAATCAAAACAGACGGATGAAAATATATGGTCAGTGGGCGTAAATGCCATATGCATGTGAAGTGTTTTAAAATTTGATATCTCTGAGAAAGAAATAGTATTAGTTTCAGATTTTTAAAGATTTTCGGCTAATGTAATAGTGTTTTTCACATTTTGATACGAAGACTGAAATAGATTGATAGATTAACCAGAATTTTTTAACTGAACTACAGAGCGAGACTAGAATTCTATAATGTCTATCTCAACAGAAATCCAGGCATCTGTCAATTGAATTAATTTTTAACTAACTGGACTTCTCTTAGCATTAGTTAAGTAATTAAGGGGAAAATGTTTTGAAGTGGCACGTCTAATCAGTTGGTCGATATGCTCTGAACGGTAAAGGACTCAAAAACTTATCGATGACTTTATTATATATGTTCTTCGTTCACTCATCCACTAATAAAATATTTTACCATTTCTCTTGATTAGATAATCTTCCGTTATTAGAAGTTATAAATGTTTTTCTTTGCTTTAGTTATTGCTATAGCCAGCAGATGTCTACCATCACCTAGCGATTAGAAATGATTGACTGACGATAAAATCTCCACTATAGTGTCCACAGGCGGTGCCGCTGTGTGGTTGCACATAGATACTTAAACAGATGTCGATTATCCCACCAAGGCACTGACAACGAGACATGACTGACGTCCAACGAAGAAATGTTTAGTATATAAACCTAATTTACTAATTAATAAATTGGGGTTGGCTTATCAGCCACCTCCGAACTGATCCGGCGGTATGAATGATTTGATTTATTCCATCTATTCGATGGATGGGGTCCGATACATCTTTCACGTTATTACAGTTATTATGACAGTCATCACCTTAGTAATCAAATTACAAAATTCGTGTATGTAAATAACCCGGGTTTACCTCATAACTTAACATTTGGTTCTTATTCATACATCCAGACCTGACACCAGTATCCATTTATTCATTTTATTTCACAGGATATCAAACTACACTCAGCAAAATAAACGCAGTTTGTCTTTGAAGTATACCACATTATACGTGAAGTCTCCCGAACTAGTAAGTTTTTAGTACCCAACCTTAAATATAGGACACGGAGAATGCCTTACATAATAGTCATTGCTTAGAATAGGCACAACCCCCGCAAATATCTACAAATTAAACGTATTCAACCTCACATTGACTTCTAATTGTTGGGACTTTAGGAGCTAGGATGGAGATTTAGACACCTCAGGCTTTACGATTAACAGTTTAATTATATGTCGTAACGAAATCTTTAAATTATTCTAAAATAACACACATATAAAAGTACTAGGCACCTAACACAATCAAGAGTGAACGCAAGTCAACATTTCAACGGAACTGCGTTTATAGACAGACTGTACAGACGATCAATGTACAATGAGCAGCATCATCATCAAATAGCAAGAGGCATAAAAATAGACAGAGCGGCGCATCCTTCAGAAATCTCGTCGGACGAAGAAGGGATCGAGACAAAAAATAGAGAGACAGGTTACACACATTCATTTAAAAGCCTGTGCGCTGAGGAACGGGAGGTGATACTTCGCCATCGCTGCTTCCATCGAGTTCATCTACGGGTTGTGGAAGGGATCTCATTATCACATCCAGCAAACTTTCCTCTTCCTGCTCCTCTTCATGTTCTTTACTATCGGAATTTTCCAGTGAATCTTGAGCAGAAAACCGATAGCCAGCTCTTTCAAACATATCTTTTAGGATATCTTTGATTTTCGAGGAGTTCTGTTGTGGAACCACTTTGGGGAAGAAGAGGTCATTGAAGTTGGGTCCAGTTTCGAGAAATTGCCTCACATAGGCCTCAGTTTCTGATATAGTCGTATTTCGTGGAGCAGAGGAAGAGTTGTGACTAATGTTAGCATTAGATTCGTCTATCAACGCTCCAGATTCATCGGTTGTGAGCCAGGGCCAGTGTTGAAGCATCACTTCAAGTAACTAAAAAGCGGAATAAATGAATGAGATACTTAATTAAAAAATAAAACTAAACATATTTCAAACTTCTATGTTAAAAATATCTATGCTCCCTCTAATCGACAATAAAGCCTCATTTTAGTATTTTCTAGCCTGTTTTGCGCTTTTCCGTAACCAATTGTAGCCAAACTCGATACGTATTGCCCAATCTTTTCAGTCATCTCCTTCGGATACTTTTAAGGATACTATGATTTAAATGAGTTCCTAAATGCTGTATGTACTACATTTAGTTGGTAGAGGTGCTGCAGTGACTTAAACATAGATTCAAGAAGGTAGTTTTACTAAAAGGTTATGATAATGTGTCTAAGAGATGAATACTCTAAAGCAGACTCCTAGAAACCTTACGTTTACGTTTGGCTAAGAAATCCTCAATTGGAGGAAACCTTTGCAAAGGGGATAGGAATATGATAAGCAATGTATTTAACATGAACTGCAGGATCTGAGGCAGTTAAAGAAACCATCTTCAGGGAAAAAGTCAGAAACAGACTTATTATACAACATAGTAAAGGCAGTCCAAAATTAATTTAATGGACCAACATAAATGAATACATTCATCAAAGATGATAGTGACGTGCATACCACATTGAACTTATTTTGTAGGTCATTGTCAGCATTAAAAAGTGACGGTCCAAAACAAATGGCAATGCATTTGAATGAGCACTGGTTGGCGGCTTCTAGAGCAATAATCCGCCGAAGATGAGTAAAGAGGAAGTCCAGAGTAGCATAACGCCATCTCCAAGACACCACTGAAGTTCCTTGCTCAGTTGGAGAAACATTCAGGGGTAGATATGACGTTGATCGAATCTAGAAGAGAAGGAATTTGGTAAATATATATTTAAAGTCAACGAATAGATTGGCGGAGAGACGCACCTTATTTAATTTGGCACGAATGGCCTGAAGCGTATAGACAAGTGAGGATTCATCTAATTCATCAGAATCTTCTGGAATTAAACAGGCCAGAGACTTCCATGAATCGGAATCGCATATAGGTTCCGGCAAACGCCGAAAAAAGATCTTAATCACACCAGTCAGTACTCGAACGTCATTCCAGGTGGCCAAGGAAAGCATTACATGAGGGTCAAGGGACGTCTGAAAAATTGGAATGGAATTTTCATTAAATAGAGGAGCAGAAGTAGAGATGATGCTACTCACCAAATTCGCCAAGCAAACGAATCGATTAATTTCTTTTTGGCGTCCAGGTGCTCGATAGAGTCCTACGTGACAAAGACCATGTCTTTCCAACGCGGATATAGTTGCGTGGAGAACCAGTGGTACATTCTGTGATGAGAAACGTAGATTAATGCATGCACATTCTCGCAAATAACAAAAGCAAGAGAGATAAATAATTTCGTAAGTTCTGCGCCGAAAGAAGATCAAAAGATGTGACCACTAATAGAATAAGGAAGCGTGCAAGTGATCTAAATTAAATCCAACTCTTTGATGATTGACCATTTAAAAGTGTAAAGAAACAAGTCCATGGTTATTGTCCATGTGAACAGTCAAACAGGCATCTGTCTATCAAGCCTTAGCTTATGGACAAGATGTGAATTTTACAAGAAAGAAATGCACAGAAAAGACAAGAATACGAGTCTTGGAATTGTGGATCAATAATGTAGCAGTATTTTTTACATTTTTCACTTCAGAAATCACGAAAACGAGACCAATTAGTATGAAATGACCGATCATGCTGGCTACTATTAATACCCGAGTTTTTTTAAATGTTATCTCTATTATCAAAATAAGCACTGAAAAATACTTTCTTTCAATGGGCCTAGGACCTTTAACACACCATTGAACTGTGAAACTGTTTTTACAAATATGTATGTATATGTATGTTGATGAATTCAAGCAAAAAAATATCCAATAGATGAGATAATAAATATTTATATCTAATAGGCCATCAGGGTCATCCCGAATATCCCATGTCTAACCCAACTATAATGGATTCAGCTTAAACAACTCATAAAGTCAAAATTACCTGAATCAATCTCAAATTAATAAACGAACTATGACAAAGCAGGTTGAATATGCAATGCAAATTATGGCATTAAGCAATATATTGCACAGGATTAAAAAACGATCAAGAAAAAATAATTACGATATAAAATGACCATCATTTAAAGATACCGTCCACGTCGGCATTCGGAAGAAAGCTAGTGAGAAGTTAGCTTTCAATTTTTAATTAAGAAAAAAGTATAAAATACGACCTAACGTTGCCATCACTACCAGTCTAGATTATAGGGAAGAAGTGACAAGATCCAACGGATTTCGATAGCAGAACTTACTGGATAGTCTGGACTAGGGACTTGTTTCTCCAAAGGAGCACCAAAGACGGGACCAGGTTGATTGAGGTCTCCAAAATCCGGTGGTTCACTGAGTGCAGCTGTCACTTTCCGCGCCATTTCTTCGGTGCTTAGTGGTAAAGCGGCAGTGGCATTGTTATTAGATGATGCATTAAACTCTGCAGCTCGAGAACTTGAAATAGCGTTCGCAATGCTCTTGAAGAAGGGTGCAGCAGTGGTTGAAAAAAACCGGAATTTTGAACCGTCCTCTACTCCAGCTGATTGTTGGGAACCTAATGGCGGTGGCTGTTCTCCTTCCCGGTCTATAAATTAAACATCCAGTCGGTGGACGAAAGATTAATGAGGAATACAAAACATACCTAATGACCTATCCTGAGCGCGTTTTATACCAGTCACCGCATCCGCAGCAAGCCTCCGTCGAATGGCCGAATCAGGAAGACTTTTCCTATTTCGACGAAGAGCGGCAGTCACGTGATGACTTGGCTGCTTTGTCGAATGAGATGCTACGAGAGAGGAGTTAGTGGTAGCAGAACTGTTGAGAGATGGGTTGTTTTTCTTACAGACTCCACCGTGACGTTGGCACAACTCTAAAGTTCTATTGAGGGTTTGGGTTTCTGGGAAAATTACAGTAATCTTCGAACCACCATTGCCTTCATGTTCAAAGAGATAGCAAGGAAGATCATTGGTGGTCTCCGATTCAACCATTTCAGAGTACTGGGAAGGACGATAATGTCGTCGGAAGGATGAGGAAGTGGTTAGGGAAAAGGGCGCTAGAGTATCCCAAGTTGGAACATCAGAGGCGAGAAATGGCTGGCTGGACCACTGAAGGCCCAACAACGGAAGGATGATACACCTACTTGTTGACACTCCTTCCAATGTGAATGGATCCACATTGTTCAGCAGAGAGCTCGACTACAAGAGGGAAACAAAAACAATGGTTAGGCACTACTAACAAACGATTTTACATCAATAAAAGTAGCAAGCCCATGGTGATCACTTTGTATCTCTTGCTCATAATTGCCTTATCCCTTAATTACAACATACTTGAATTTGCTCCCATGATTGCTCATTACTTATATTTTATTCCTATGCCGCGTGCAAAATCAATGATACTAGGGAGAAGAAATGGGCATTGTCGTATCTATATCTCAATTTGGCCAAGTGATAAACTTCCTATGAGAAAGAATGTCTTTAGTATGACCAGCAAATTTCGTTCGTTTGCCTACTCAACAAGATGAACTTGTCTTCTTTCGGACGGGATACACAGGCACCATCATCATGCAATTAACTGATTTTCTTCCAGATGCAAACTTTATTGTCTTATTAAATCTAGTTTCTGAAACTAGCGATTGACAAAATACACATCGAGACATAATTGGCTCAAATATTTCAAGATCAAACTAGAAACAGTCTTAGAGAGTTCAAACAATGTTTACTCCTTTAACAAATGTGTCATTCCCCATTTCATGATATTGTCTTGGTGAAGTGGTTTTAATGCAAAAAAAGATTAAAAGTTATCGAGGATTAGAGATCGGGAAACCTACCGCATTTTGATTAAAACCGTGATAATCGGAGGCCAAGAGAAATCGAATGTAACCTCCACCAATGTAGATAAAAAACCGCCTCCAAGCGACTGGTGTTACGTCCTTTCCTTCCATTCTCGTAACTTTACAGAGACATAGAGGCGACTTGTAAAACTCAGATTGAAGATCAGAGGGCTAATGAAAAAACATGAGATCAAAATAAAGCTATCATTTTTATGAAAGGGATTTTTGATCATTAAGTTAAATTAGAAAGCAGATTAAGACGGCGAGTTAGATAGGTATGGTGAGATCGCACAAAACTTACGTTAGAATCATCACTTAAACTGCGAAGTTGAACGTTAGGCCGATGCGAAATACGCATCAAACAGTCATCCATGAGCTTGAAAGGGGAATATTTGAGGATTTAGTTGTCAAGTTGATGTAGTCATTAGGGCATTATGGTTTGATTGATTTGTGGCCTTTCTGTAAGTTCACGTAGCAATGACTGTCTCTAAGACAAATCTGTTATAGGTAAATTCTGTCAAGATCAAAATTAGGGCCACACACGTGCTCCAAGAGCATTAATGACAGGTCTTCAAGTGTTGTGAATGAAATTACTCATCCCAAAATATCGAACTGCTTTAAAAATATCATTAATAGAGAGGTTTTTTAAGGATGATTCAATTCCCCTATATCGTGACCAAGTTATACTCAAAAGTCAATATTGGCGGATTTTAAGTTGTTGTTATTTAAAGCCAAGAGCAAACAATGGCTAAAATGACTATTACTATCATTAAATGCAATAGTCCATGTCAACTAGTAGCACTGGAAATCCAGACTTAAATGGCCACAGCACAAAACCTCTGAACTTGATAAATCGGGGTATATGCCTTTTACTAGCATACAAATGTAAGGTGACTTTTGAAACGCGTGATTGCGAAAATGCAGACTTATATGAACTCTCACTAGTGAGAATCATTATTTGGGCCTTAAAACAAAACTGTAACTGAACGAACGTTCCTAAATGCTCAAGCCAAGGAGGCCTCAAGGACATAAGGGTTCCAATCGCAACTTCGGTTATACAGAAATCGTAGGTTTAAGGACAACAACCTCCCAATTTCACAACCCATTTTCCTTCGCTCAGTAAATGTTATATCAAGATCTGTACATCCTTCGTTCAAATCGTGTCCTTGATAGGGTCTTCAAATATAATGGACTAAATAAATAATATTAGCAATAGTATTGTAAAAAGAAAAGATAGGAACACAAATCACGCATCTTAATAGTAAAGCCTTCTCCCTTTATTGCGTATTCAACGTAATAATTAGAAAAGGTGAGAGGCTGGAAAACACAAACGTACATAATCATACATCATTACACTAAGACCTGAAGCTGTGGAGTAAACGACAAAATTTAATCAGATCGAAAATATTAGAATATAAATTCCTTCTTTAAATAAGAAAAATCCATGGATGTTTAAAAGTACCTACACAATAAAGATTCATATAAATAGTCATTGCTACCTTTCAGCATTGGTGACAAAATTTTAAACGATGCCCAATGAAGTCAACAGATATACCTACCCCAGTGGGAAGCACTTTTAGTGGTCTGGATCTGGATCTTCGACTAGCTTCAGCAGTTGGAATTAGGGGAGAAGCGATTTTGATATTCGAGAATTCGTCTTGAGGTCTAAGGGAGCAACGTCGACGATGCCATGAGGCCATCCAATGTGAACCATTACAAGAAGGATAGTCGGTGCGAAAGAAGCCAGTCATTAAGGTTAATCGTTTGCGTTTTGGAGGAGGAGGTTTGGCATTGGTGTTGATAATTTCATTATTTGAAGGGAGATTTTGAGGTGAAGAAAAAGAAGAAATATCGTGAGATGATGGAATAATTGGGGTCTTAAATAAACTAGTGAGTCGAATAGAAGCAAAATGACTTCTTTCCGAACTTGTTGATGGCATTTTCACAATATGAATGATATTCAGAGCTTATGAGAATTAATCGCAGATTTAGTTAAATTTGACCAATGGAATAAGGCATCCTGAGCGCCCCAATCAGAATTGGAAATGGACAAATTCGACCAATCAAATAGGGAGAAAATACTAAGCCCAATGGGGGAACTCCTACTGGTCAATCAAATTATAACTACCAGTCAAAATAACCTACAGGTAATAATCAAAGTATTTCAAAGTTCCTTAACAGAAATTATGAAAATTTAATGATTGCATAAGTGACAGAACAGGGTATCGTATGTTGAAATAAAGGAAAATAGCTAATAAATCTATGATTAGCTGCGCAAGAGCTTGAAAGATAATTTATTAAAATTATTTTAAAACGTTTGAGCATGATCAAAAGGTAATATTTTTCAATCGTCTATTACCGGAGTTTCTCAAGGATTAAGGTGTTGTCAATTACATTTATACACATCCATTCGCTCAATGACACCATTATATTTTTTGAAGTTCTAATAAATATAAATTGGAGATGTTACTTAGAGAAGAAAGCGATGTCTGTGCACTATCTATAGGATCACTGCAACTTTAAAGTAAAGACTTCGAATACCCTTTTTCCGGTTGCTTTTGGTCATATAAAAGACGGGGGTGATTGAAACACCATGTGCTAAAATTTTATCATCAATGAAGATCTCTATCGTCGGATTTTTTAAAAAAGTTACAGTACAAATAATTCTGGACCGTATAGTAAGGAATTCAATGGACCTAATCTCCTTACCACTTTCCATGTAAATATTACGTTCCTGAAGCTATTCACCTGCACGTCCGAACATTATAGTCGTTATGAAAGTGAACGTACTACTGAAAATCTTGGACAATTCCATCAGAGCAATCTATTACTAAAAATGTTTTTGATATTAAGTGAGCAGATGGTAGGTACGCGTATTTAGTGGAAAAAATCAAAAAGCTAATCTGTGTTAAAAGACACAATTTAATCAATATCCAACGATTATTGAACGAGTGGAAGAGACTCAGTCTTGACATAAAATGAGTCTTTTCACTTTCAAGAATGATTGACATGGATAAATAGGTTATAAAATCCTGCATAGGAATATCCAAAAGGTAGCAGCGCAGCATCTACCTAAGAAGCTACAGAAGCAACTGAGCAGCACTTGATAAAGCAACTGTTTTTCTAACCACTACTCCCCAGAGCCAAAATTTGCTCAAACTTTTTAAAAAACCAAAAAAACTGTTTCTCCTCCACAGTATAATATCCATTGGGAAGGCTGATACAAAGAAATCAGTTTGATGATATAGCAGCAGCAATCTTAATAAGAAACTGAAACATAAATATAGTAGACGCAAAAGAATTTGCAGAGGATAACAGACATATTTTCAATAGTGGAACAATGTTGTAAAGTCTGATAAAATTAAGAGGTAGTTTTCAAAATACTTAAAAATTAAATTCCACATAGCGACGTGGAGTGACAGACGATCAGGTTTCAAATTATTTCATTTGTAAAATTATACTAAGAGGAACATCTTCAGATAAAGAGAGTAAGATATGACTTTTAGTAGTTTGCTTCGATCATTATTAAACGAATCGATTTAGGACAAATGAAGAGGTGCTAAACGAATAATGAATGTTTGGATTTGAATTAAAATAATAATGATGAACTGAAGCAGAAAAAGAATAGTAAACTTCTTAAATGCTGAAATCAAATAATAATAAAATAAAAATAAAATCAAATAATAATAATCAAATAATATTAATAACATCATTCATATTTACAACATTCAATCAGGATGAACCATTTTCTTTTCGCTACATTAATTTGGGGAAATGTAGAAAAGTTTTAAACATTGACACAAATTGCAACAGTTCAAAGGGGAGTGAAGGGAAAATCATGTTAAGGCCTGAATTTTAGAGCAATAATCCGTCGTCATAACTCGGCAGAGTTTAGAAAGGTGAAATCCCTTTCCGTCCATAAAACATGAACATGCGTGTATATTTAGGTCGGTGTAAAATTGATTCCGTTTGGTTCGCTACACCTCTCCCTACCTCCCCACCACCTCATATCCCTTAGCAAATTCTAGACGCTCTCCTTACCCCTCTGTACATGACAAGAAAATGTCAGGTCAATAGAGCAGTCAACTAAATTTTTCATGCTTTCATGAATTAGAAAAAAATGTCGCACATTTCCATTTGGCTGTAGTGAAGAGATTACCAGCAAATCCAGCCTAACCAAATAAACAAGAATTTATGACTGCGCAGGTTATCTAAACACTTCTATGACCACCTTCATAAGTAAATACAATTAAATTCGATTATGAGTAAGGATCTTCTCCACATTCAAAATAAATATTAAGATTTTAGAACCGATCAAGTAATTAGGGAAAAAACAATGAAGCGATATATCTCCAAGAGATTAGGAATAATAATAATAAATAGCGTTTCATTCATTTTAATCGTTGAAAAAAATCTAACGCGAGGAGTAAGAGATGGGGAGATTAAGTGGGAGCAAAGAAAACTTAGAATATTAAAAGAGTCTCATTTTATTTCTGGATTAATCTTGTCGGATACTTTTCGCTTAAAGAATATAATTCACCTCGTCGTATTCTAGTGTCCCAAAGTTCAGCTTTCAGGATCTGCGCTCCAGGCTTCACCCCCACAATATTCCGATATTATTGCTCAATTGATTAAAGTGAGTGGAGCGTCCTAACGTCCTAGATTTCCACTAATAGGCTAACTAGACTAGGTCTTTACAAGAGATTATTGACACAGTTTCTGCACCATGGAGAATTTACCGATTCCACCAATCAGAGTTTTTTTCAAACACTCATATAGACACATAGGAACTCACTTCGGTAGCTAAAACTTACCGAGTAGGAAGACCATTATCTGGAAGGACAAGACGCGGTGGAGTAAGAACACTGCTGGAGGCGAAGGGGTGAAATTGAGCAATGGCATTGGTTGCAGATAGAGAACTTCCACTAGTTGAGCCATTAGGCGGAGGCACGACAAGACCATCCATATAGGCGGCCAGATTCGTGAATTTGGATTCGTCTAAACATAAGCAAGGCATAAAGAAGGGAGAATAAGCATGATGATGCTCTATTAAACCATGGGATACTAACATACACAAGCATTAAATATATTAAAATTCGAATGCCTATGTTTGATGCTATTAATGTCAACCCACATTTATTAAAACGGACTATGTGGATATCTATTTACTATCAGTTAGCACATCTGACTTACCGGATTTCCAGTTTCATGTGAAGACCTACCAACAGCAATATCCATGATTCGACGCAAATCCAATACAAAATTCTCGATAACAAGTAGCATTAAAAGACCCAATTAAAGTCTATTATTTGGAATTGCGGATTAAGAGGCGTCTGATGACCCTAATATAATAAAAATCTTATAATTTATGTTAGGATTGATTTACTCGGATCATAAAAAAGTTTGAGATTTTTATCACGGACCCAAAGAAAAAATTTAGCTAAATGAATGAGTAATATCTGCATAAATTTCATCATCTAACTTACTTACAATGAACAAATTTAAGTGTGTTTACGTTTTACATAGTGGTATAAATATCCACTAGTGTGGAAAGCAAGCCGGTTATACGAAATAAAAGCTCAACAAAAATTTAAAAGAATATCAAAAGCTCACTAGGGGGTGAAGGTCTAGAAGGCAAAGCCGGTGAGGAAATCTTTCTGCGAATAGATAATCTGGGTAGGAAAGTGGGTTGAGGTGATTCTTCTCTCGGCAGTGTTGGAGAGGTATGGGCTGGAAGAAAACGCGGACTTGGCCCCCTTTCTCTACCTGCCTTGACACTTCTGTCGCGGATTAGAGGGGAAGGAGAGCCAGAGCTTGTTGCTAAAGGAGATGATATGGGTGAAGGATAGGCTAATCGTCGGACAAGGGGAGGAGGTGTGATTTCTGTCTCTTCATCCTCTCTCCTCCAATTGTCGTTGACTCTGAGGGTAGTTGATAAAGAGGAGGTCATATTGTCGATGTCACTTTCAGGAGTTGGTTTATCCTAGAAGGGAACAAGAAAAACACGGTTACCAAAACCTACCTGCATTATGGTAAATCAGCACACAGAATGAATAGTACTAAGAGGTGATCTACTATAAACACTATTTTAGCGTAACCAAGGTGGGAGAGAGAGCATAGAAAGTGCAAACCAGAAGGGCAAGTTCTCAAGAGCTGGCTTCTCTCCCATCTAATGCCCTAATGTACTAATAAAAATTACCACTGTACAAATGGTGACTGCAAGATTTTATGAGTGCCTAAAAAGTGCCATTAAGCATCTAAAAATGGGGTTCTTAAGTGAAAAGTAATTGTAGAGGGAAATGTGGACATTCAATAGAAGATTGATAAAATTCCAAATATTAGATGCTGATACAAATAAGGCATGTTATTTTGGTTGTTTATTTAACACTTTTTTATCCTAAGATGACAATAACAAATGGCTGAATTTAAATAACATTATATTGCTTGACTTACCGTGTTCAGAGTAAAAAAGTCAGAAATATATGGAAATATTTGCGTTAACAAACGAAATAGCATAACTTGAATAATAAGAGATCAGGAGAATTTAATTTAAACACTTTGAATGAAACCTCAGACAGCAGAAAGGAAAAAAATATGCGAAAAATTGATTGATAAATATTAAAATATAATAACTTCCAACTGTCCTGGTACCAGAAGACAACAACACTGTCACACTCATTCAAAAGTTCTTATACGAGGTGAACGTTCAAGAACCTAATAGCTAATTGAAATGATTATCTAACAAATCCAACTCTTCGTCTACTAAATGCATAACCCGACAAGATAAAGCTGAAAACAAACTGTAGTCGACTTCGAGAATGGGATACCAAATAGTAAAATCGTTAATAATAAAAAAACCATGCTAACAATAACTTTTCATTTTCCATATTTTCAAATTCCACAATAATAAAATCGCAGAATTTTATCAGAGATTAATTTTGGGTAGCTGAAATAACAGCGGTAGAAAAAATCTACTGAAATCAATAAAGTAAAAGGTTTATACCAGTTTGGTGAAGGGTAGTGTGCAAAATTGTGGCGAACATGCGCGTTTGCTCAATCAGAGATATCGAAATCGGTGCGTATCTGTTCACACCCAATGACGTAGATAGCTAAACGCAACGGTTAAATCTGGACAGTAAGAGAGGCGATAGAATTTGAGTTTCTTATGAATGGCTCTAGGATACCTGTCTGCATAAGTTAAATATTTCCAACGTTTTCCTAAATGAGTATTGAGCAGGCAATTGAGAGCGATATGGAAAAGGGAAGGAACAACTTCACAAATCGACCAAAAGTCGAGCAATACAGAAGTGAAATTTTAAAAAACCTCCTAACGTTAATCTCAATTAACTTGACAAATATCGCAGAGCTTCTGCAGTTGGAAATTATAAAAAAACCTAATGATAACAGAAAAAAATTAACATACATCAGAAATGGAGGAGATTGGAGGAGAAAAATCGGGTGGTTCAGAGACGTAGACAGTGTCTTTGCAGAAGAGGATGGCCTGTCGTCGAAGCCCACAGTGATTCATTCCACCGCTGTTGTCATCGTATGCTGTTGTGCTTATCAAAGGATGCTGACACGAGTGAACTGACAGCATATCAGCTGACGGAGGCGGTACTTTTGTCAGTGCGACTACTGAAGTGATTAATGAGTAAGAAATTAGGTGATTATATATATGCTTGGTGTGCTACGTTTGGCGAATTAGAAGAGTTAAAACAAACCTTCCTCCTTTAGATGCGGGGACTCCTGCAGTTGTTGACGCTGTTCAATAAAGGTTCGGGATCGAATTCTTTGATGTGATGGTGCAGCATTTTCACACTGGAATAGTGAACAGGCATAATTAAATCTTGCAAAAATATGAGAACACTTTAGAATGCAACGAAACAATTGAAAATCTGAAGGTGTGGCTCTACCCATAAAAAATAAATCGTAAAGTCGAATTGAAGGCAAGATGAAAGAATCACTAGAGAACATCAAATGGTTCAAACAGAAAAAAATTAAAGAAATTAAGATATTGCAAATGTGACTCAGCCTAAAATATTTTCATACCAAAAAACAACCTTGAAATTACGCCACAGATGAATACACATTGTATCAATTACTAAGGATGTGCGCCTTTACCTTAACCATTTGATAAGAGTATTTTAGTGAGATTCAAAACACGAAGGGCTTATGAATAAGACTTAACGAGCCTACAATGTTAACAAAAGGAAGACAAAAAAAATGTTTTCGAACGAGAAATGAATAGAAAACTGTCCGGAATTCAGAATTCCCTGTCCTTAAACGCTTAAGGATCTGAAGGACGAAATGCCTCCTTGCATAATAAGATTCGTCTTATGCTAACATTACATCATTATAATAAATCGTACAAATTTGCATTAATAAACGAAGGATACATAATTCAAATGTTAGCGTACTTGTGTAATTTCGAAATTATGTAAAAACATGCTTATAGAGACAAAGTTAAACTGTCTCAATTGTTTAAGAAAGTACCCACATTAGTCGAATTCTAAAGTAAGATACGAGAATTTCATTCAGGATCCGAATCATTTGTGATGGCAAAAAAACAAAATTCTGATTAGTAAGAGAGATTCAACTATTTCACAAAGGACACGAGAAACGCACTTATTTTGAATACAAACTTGCAGCATATGTGACTTTGGAATCTTAAATGTCTGTATGTGATACATAATCTAAAGATAAAGCCGCTCACTAGTGAATGGAAAATATTAAGTGGCATTAACATTTAGAGGTATTCTTCTTCATGCGTATTTTAAACTTACAGCGACTTGATTTTGGAGTTAGATAAACAATTTGTTAACTATAGGCTTGTATAATTGGCAGGAAAAAAAACAAATTACGGATGTTTTAAGAAAGACCTTTTTGGGGGAAAATTGCTAAAATTTCTAAGTACCAAAACAGGAGTTGATGAATGGTCTCATTTGCGATTTTGAGTAAATTATTCCCGAACCCCGCACCATAGCAACTTTTACCTTCACAAGTAAAAAGAAAGCCAAAAAAGGAGTGTGTCATGATTTCATTTCTAATTGGAGTAACTCAACCCACCTGACAATTATTATGATTAAGCAGATTAACCACGCAATGTTACATCAAATCATATTAACTCTTAGTAAGAAGTTCTTCACCAAGTCTGTAAATGGTGACCTACCAGCTAAATCTAGTTTACTTCAGATAGGAAAGGGAGAGAAGAACTAAAGTCTACTACTTAACGATAAATCGGGAGTAATAAAATGCATAAAAAACGTCTAGTCATAAAAGCTACTACCGTGAACGCGCATGCGACAAAGAAGCTGGAGCACATTTAAAAAATTAAATTACTGTAGAGGAGTTTCAACCCTCTCGGTTCAGCGCTCGCAGGTCTCTCTCTCTTGTAAAATGATTGTGTATTTGAAACACTAGAACAACACCGGTGGCAGCACGCGCGTTTAATACCTCATATAGCATTAAATCAGTAAATTGAATAAGTTGTTACCAGTTGAATATTGTCGTCAACAGCCTCAACCCGATTACTATGCATTTAAACCGTCATAAGATTCGATCTTACCGCACTTTTAAATTTCTCAATCAATCCTGCCTTCTATATACACAATTAAACGTCAGTGATCACTAATATTTACTATAAAATTTAATTACCATTCCATCATCACCTACTCCATAAGCTACTCTTCTAAAAATCCTCGATTTCGATAAACGATATTTACAGGTTGGATGAGAGAAATGGATAATTTCCAGATGAATCTTACTATCAGTGCTAAAAACCAAATAATTATTTGGTATAAAGAAACACTAAAAGAGAAATTTGTAGAGTATGATAACATGTAATCAACATTTCATATCAATAAAATCATGAATGTTGGCTTATATGGAATATTCTTAATCGAAAAGACAACAATTTCATTTATTTTCCCAAGTAGGTATAAAGAAATGGTAAGATACATGATCGAGGGCTGAGCCAATGGTAAACAGTGTAGCACACACAAAAGAAGTTCGACATATTGCCTACTTGAAACGTATTTGATTTATTTTCTCTTCCTCTATCTTTTTAATTAAAAACTTCAATGGAGGGATAGAAAAAATATGAATTTTAAGGACAGAGTGCATCAAGACTCTATAAAGGATCAACATTGAAGACCAACACAAGATGCCTCCTCACTGGCAACAATTTACATAATAATAGATCAGATATCCTTAAATTAATTGTTACAAGTTCCACTTGCATTTTTTTAGCTTCCGATTTAAGCATTTCCTTTTAAGCGGAGTTAGTAACTTACACAGTGACCGCGCTTTTAAATAATGAAGTAAAATGGAAAAGCACTTAAGTAAGGATCCAGAGCTCACATAATCATTCCATTCCTATGTCTTATTATTGATTGGCGAAAAGATGGAATCAAAACTGGTGTCCTAAATTGGTGCAGCCATGTCCAACGAAATCGCGTATACACACATACATGCTCCCAAAATATAAACACAAAAAGAGAGATAGAGCAAAGATTTTAGCAGAATAGCGTGTGTCAGCTATGAAAATAAAATTTCAGTGTACAACAACACTGTGTGGCTGTTCTTGGTATTGATAAAACCCACAAACTATCAGAATAAGGCCCTATCTTTCTATCTTTCGACTCAGCTAAGTTATACCCGAAACTACAAAATAAACTACCAAATACATGCTTTCATTTCTATGAGAAGAGATGAATTTATAATTAATTAATAAGTGCTTAAGAAAACGCCATTGATAAAACATCTCGGAATATAAGATGGAAAAGAATACATAAGATCATAAATTATTCGGATTAAACGTTCAAAATTCGTAAATTTTAGGAGACACGTATTGCCTAAACAAGTGGCATATTATTGGAGAAAAGTCAGTAGATCAGGATAGAGAAATCTCTAAACCATTGTGCATGATTCAATCGATGAGATAACGGTTGAATGCCTCTGTGAAGGGGAACAAGGGAGACGTCTAACTCGTTTAAAAGTGAGTAAGCATGTGAGACATTGGTTAAGAAGGGAAGCAAAGAAATAATTAGTAAAACTCGAGTTTTTAAATTCGGGGAAAATTGAAAAGGGAACGGTCAATCACATCGACATATCGCTGCAAAATTATCACAGGTTATTTAATTAAATTCTTTAAAAAGTAGTGATTGTATGTTGAGATGAACCGGGAGACTTTATGCAAGATCCAAACGCAGAGACTGGATAAAATTCCGCAGAATTACGCAGACTATTATTTGTTATTAGTTGTATTCAAATTACGCGTGATTACTGATTGTGCACATCGCTTTAAAGAAATTGCTCGAGAGAAAATTGAACTGAGTCTGGGTTGATCTTGCACAAGTATCCTAGTAGTTGAGTGAAATCGAAATTCGTTCGCCACTAAGTTAGAGTGAAATCTGAGGGCAAAGCGAACTAAATATAGAGAGCATAGAACAAATATGCTTATCTTATCGGACAATTATGCTAAGAGAATAGTTGTATTAGGAAAAAGTGGGAAATTCACATTGCATTATTGAGTACCCCAACATTATTAGAGATTAATAGGTAAAAAAGATTGGACGTCTGGTTTGATAGCAGCAAACAGAAGTGAATAATAGAAGTGATAGGCTAGCCAATTCCATTTCAACATATAACTAATTGAGAAAATTAGCTCAGCTCAGATTCCTGCTCAAGAACTTTAAACTAGTTATGAATGTCTCAATTTACTAGAGGGAGCTGGAGACAAAACACTGTGATTACTGGTATAGCAAAACATAGTTTGATTATTTACCAGCCCATACCCTTGAAAATTTCGAGAGTGATGTATTACAGATTTAAAAACAGTCCGTCGACAGGGTTACACAGGATATAAGCATAATCTCCAGTGAGAGAACGAAAGCTCTCGATCAACTGAAGTGAGTCTACTTTTAAGGTAGTTTATTAGAAATCCAAACAGGATTTCTTACCTTTTATACAGAAACAGACGTAAAATATTTGTGGTTTAAAAGGTTAGAGACATACATTTCTATTTTCATTCGCTCATTTTGAAATGAAAACACTAAACTTTCCTCGAGGTTTTAAGGGAATATGTTGTATCTGATAATAAAGTTAACTGGATGAGGGAAAATGCCAATAGGAAAAAAACGATGCGCACGATATTACAAACAAAAAAGTGAAGGAACAAATAGCAGATCGAAAATTGATTGTTCGAAGCCTTAAAATCAAGTAAAAAATGCGGTTCGAGCTCTATTTCAGTCAAGTCATTTTTACTCCCTCATTTTAGTGTGCATGACGAATAATTTCATCAGATTATGATACTTAGGAAGCTAGATCCCATTGCCATCTTTGATTAAATTTCGTCTTTACAGCGCGAAAGACTACATCAATACCGAATTCTCCAACTATGCAGATATGAATAATAATTTACGAAAATCTTGGATCCACAAAGTAAATTATTTTACGGAAACCGAAAAGCTCTTTCGCAAACTGTCCGTAGAGAAATACCTTTGGTAGACTGTAGTTGCAGCACTAAATTTACAGGCCAATTTAATATCAATGGAAGAACGCATGTTTCATAGAGTTGTTTGCATCAGTCAAATCGCAAGAGGAAAACAGAATTAATCAGTAGTACTACCTACTACTTGAATTTTGGCGATTTCAATAAGTTTAAAGATTCCGTCTGAAACAAAAAGTTTTAAAAGAAGACATTGGCCAGTGCAACCAATCTTCTAATTCCCTCACCAGATATTAACCTTCTCATGCCTCCTCTGAAATCACGACTGTCCCGTAAAATACAAATAAAAGAAAATAGGCGTCCCTTAAAACACTTCACGAAGAAATATTACAAATAAAAACGGGAAAGAAGTTAAATCTATGGATAAGAACATCAAAATGCATGAAAAATAGTCAATGAGCTTCGCAGATGTCTCAAATCAATGTACTGGAACTTGAAACCCATATTCCACTTTCCGATTTGTATTCTTGATACGTATTAACTATTACGTATTAACATTGTTGTAAAGAATCCACCACTTCTCCTCGCTGTCAGTTATGAATCGGTCTAAAAAAGGTGCCTGAAGTTCAGTTCACGAGAACGCAGTGAAACACAACAAATCACACGCTGTTGCTTGTTGATTTCTGACAAACCGTGCGAGGAGCCCATTTCTCAGCCTTTGAGACTTTCCCAGCCAAGTCTCTTCATTTCCCTATATATGGTCATATGGCGGCTCACGTGAAAGGTTTTGCTCAGTTCTCTAATAGTGCAGATTGGATCTTCATCAATGGCAACTTGCAGTTGCTCAGAATCGAGTTTTTTTGAGCATCCTGCTCTCGGTTCGTCTCCCGTCTTTCAGGCTGAAGTCATCCTTTTTGAAACCACCTGCAGAAAACCACCTTCTGCGGGCCTTTTCATTCACAACGTCATTTCCATGAGTGTCTGAATGTTTTCGCCGTTGAGCCTACTGTATCTTCTTCATGAAATTCAAACAGTGAAATATGCCTGATATGCTCTTTATTTGGAGTGCACATTAGGGCTGGAAATAGTTACTAATAACGGTAATTATCACACAATCTGAAAGAAGAAATAATATTTTATTAAATACCACAGATAAGCACACAACATTAACAAGCTAAATTGAAGTAATCGTGCCCTAAACACATAGCTCAAAAATTGAACAGAACTTCTGTTACTACCTGATATATGTGACTTACGGATCTTTGAACGTAGTTTGCGATGCTATACAGATAGATCAGTCAAATTTGTCTTCCAGTAATTTAAGTTATCCTGTTTAGTATTGAACAGATTCAAATTTAAGTAGTAAATGAGAGGACTAACAACTCATTATGCTTACGCCAAAAATAGATACAGGAATGTGGTACTATTGGGACGCCAATATGACTCATAGTCGATGAGTACCTGCTTTGATTCAGGATGGACAATTTACACATTTCAGGTAATCTCCAGGCCGGTAAGTGAGCACATTCTCTCTCAACAATTGGCATAGACAGAATGAATAAACAAAATTGACATTAATCTTGCGGCCTTTTGACTTTCCGTAGTCAAAATCAAGAAAACAAATTCAATCCCAGTAAATTATTACTGTTAACCTAACAAATAGCAATAGAAGTACTGCACATCTGCTGCATAAATCAAATGAGCCTGAGTTAACCATAGCCTTAGCATAAATCAGTGGTACAAAGCAAAATCATAACGGTACACAGAAGGCAAGCACTTCAGATTGTGAAAAAAAAAAGTTTTACGTTATAAATATAAAGAAAAAAATAAAGAAAAGCTTTACAATTTTGAAACTGATGTTGCTTTTTGATGAAAAAATGTTGGAAGATTCCAAATAAAACCATGAGAAAATAGCAGAAGAATGCAGAAGCTGATTGTAAAACAAGAGGGAGGAGATAGATAGGAATCACACTTTTGAAAAATAGTTGAATGACGATTTCCTATTGTAGATAAGCGTATATAAAGTACTGTAGAATAAGGACAAAATATAAGAGACGACCATTTAGAAAACGCTTATCCTTACATGTGTGTATTTTTTGTCTTTGACATTACACATTAAAATGCCGGGGAAAGGTGAAATCGATGGAGGAATATCATCTCCAGAAGTTCATTATCCCATCAATTGTCTACATTTAGGCAAAATAAACACACAATCCATTGTCAGCAGGTAAACTTCTTCATCTGGAATAAAGTTGCATCTAAGTGAGTTCACAATAGGTAACAAATGAAGGCTAACAAATCAATTTAAATTTCATTAAGCGACCACTAAATCATGAAGAAATCGCACAAACCAAATCAGATAAGATGCTAGCGTTTGCACTTAAACGGCAAATATATATTCACCAATGTTAACACCCTAAAGTGACCTTTTCTTTGACATAGGTATTTTGAATTTATGATTCTTTTACCATATGATTCCCCGAACCTTTCCATTTTACATCTTTAGAGGTCCTGATAGATTGCATTCCTTCAATTAATGAGGACAACTGAGGATATGTTTGTTTTAATTGATCTAATAAATTTGCCCTTCGAAATTCCTACTTTTATTAACTTCTTAAATCAGCTAATAAATTTATATATTCTATTATAGGCTCTGATTATTCAATTTTAGACTAAGATCATTCTAAAAGAGAGCCCATTTTCCTTCATCTTAACCAGTCTCTCTTGAAAGGAAATTACTATTCAACAATTATGTACAAATCGAAGAAAACGTGCTTTTCCGTGCATTAACGAGATTCGAGTGGCTGAAATTTGAATCGGGAGCTCACTAGGTGACTGCTTTCTCCTAATATTGCAGTGGAAATTGAGCTAAAAACACCACACCCCAATCATCACATGATTTTCAGTTGAAGAATGGCGTCACAAGTCTTGATGAGTGCTCACATACACTGCTGAAAGAGAGAGTATTTACACTTGACCTTGACACACAATCAACGGCAGAACGACAGAACATAGCACAATGACAGTGCATATGATATTCCCAAAAACAATTCAATAAAAGCTGCTTATCAAGGCAGCAATGATAATGACAACAGTATTTGCAACATCATACAGTCAAAAAATTCAAAATCTGAGAAAATTTAACAGAAATAACTTCAGTGGCTAGAGGAGCGTTCAGTTAGAGATTTTACTGGGCTAAGATAAAACCGTATAAAACCCAGAGGCTTTTAATAACTCACGAAAATTTTGCAATGCAAGTGGGAACTTGGGAAATTCAAGCTGACAGAACAATGAAAACGGCAGTCATAAAGAATTAGCTAAGTCCTGAATGACTAGATTTTTTAATAGTTGAAGTACCTCATAGGAGTGAATTGTTGATTTTACGATTAGAAACAGTTATATGATGCCCTCTCCCACCGATTCTCATAATACTTGTCAGTCCTACTGCTTGGAAACTGACATGTTTATTACGGCTATCTCCTGCGCTGAAATATCACACATAGCATTTAACAAAGGAAAAAATTTAGTATGGGGATTAATGGCGGGGAAATGTGGTATTTTAGTCATGCAAAGGGATGTTGGGAGTAGGGAAAAATGATAAATCTAAATGGGTAAAAATTGTACCACTAAAATGCAAAAATGAGACATTAAGAAGAAAATATGAGATAACAGGCTAATAGGAGACGTACTACTTTATCTCAAAGAGATCAAGCTTTAATGATGGTACGTATGTAAATTTCTACTATTACACAACTTATATCGCTGAGAGCTAAATTGCCGATAAAAACACCAGTAAACTGAATTGCTCGAAGATGAAATATAACTACAAAGATGGATCTTTTTTGAAAATCATTAAATTCAAGTTAGTCTTAGAATTCTCCCATAGAACATTCTTCCATAATGAAAACCAGAGTACAGCGGATCAAAGAACATCTTAAATTGCTAGTACCGACCAGTGAAACTTATAATACGATAGTGATCAGTAAAGTTGAGTGACAAATAGATAAATATAACTTTTCCATCTTTCATATCTGCACTCATGGATATACTACCGAGTGTAAAGTGAAAATATTGGACAATATCACCAAAGTCCTAACATTATATGTATTCAGTGTATGCGACAAGCTACCCCTTAAAAATACCTTTGATAATCTAAAAAGGAAAATTTCGATACGCTCTTATCAACATTGGATTCTAATTAGCGCAATCAGCACAGTGAGATACAAAATCCATCCTGAGGTGCTTTCAGATAAATTTCACCTGAATTCATGGATTCGACAACTTCGTATTGCGAGATATTTTATAAACTAGTGTTAACTGGATTCTTATTCCTGGTGCAATACCTGTTTACGAGCTCCAAACTATAAGATCGGTAAAAGTAATTAAGTGAAAAGTTGGACATGTCTTTTAATTGAATTGAAGAAAATAAATTTATGATACTCAAATAATTCATGTTAAATTCAAATTAGTGTTTTAATAAGCATAAGTAAAGGAATTATAAATAGGGTTTAACCAAGAAAGCAGAAAGGAAATGAGAAATATTCAAGTCTTTGACGAATAAAGACGTACAACAAACGATTGTGGTCGACTAAGTATTTTTGTTTGTATTTGAAGTTACAAAACTATTACTGATATCAAAATGGCAGATAACTAGAACTTCCGTTCCTCATTCTGCGAACCAAGATCTTCTTTCAGTTAGGAAATCTTAGCAGTGATAGAAATAGATGCGTCTTTCATACAAGAGTCCCTCATAACTGTCTAAATAGTCAGACACAACAATCCAGATGGGAATGTCAGACTCGAGGCTTTTATCTGTGGCAAATAATAGATGTCATTTCAAAAGGGTCGAACAAATAGAGAAATAACGATAGTACCATATTAAAATGTCCCTTAAAATACCATAGGGAAAATACTTTTTCGGTTTACGCTTCCATCTATAATACAACCAGAGAACAAAAACAAGAGAAGTGCAAACGGTTTTTATCTATCAACCGCTGACTGACACTAAAAATGAGTTTTAGAAATTTTAAAATAGGAAATGTTTCACAAAAGCCCGAAACCAAAAACAAAACTTAAAAATTTGCCTAACTCTTTAATAAACCATGTGAAAGCTAAAAATTAAAATAATGATCTTTCCACCTCTCATAGGTTGTTTCCGACTGCAGCCACCAAAGAAAAACAAAACAATCGTCAAATTTGGAGAACAAAGAATACTGCTGACGGAATTCACTGAAAGCAATTGTACTAAGAAAAGAATTCGTGATTGAAAATCACATTTTCAGATGCTAGAATGAACTCCACACATCGGAAACTGAAATACAAAGCAACACCGTTATGAAGAGACCTCTTATTTGGTTCTGATGGAATATTAAAGAGAACGAAAAACCTAGCAATGAGGCCAAATAAAAAGATAAGATAAAGTTCAAACATTTCTAAAATAGTTACATGCCCAAACTTGAAATATTGTATTTTTATAGACAATTTTACAGAGAATTCTGAAGAAACCAATGCTGCAAACATGTCTTCTTTCTCTGGTGAATTATATCGTGGGGTTCTGAAAGGAAAAGCTAATTCCCGTTAAGCCAATTTTATCTTAATTTTCCCACAGAAAAAATACAAAAAATAATTGGGAAAGCAGTTGAAAAGTAATAAATTTTGCTTCTTGAAAGAAGTGGTTTAAGCATATGCATAAAACATAAGAACTATTAATTAAATAAATAATATTGAGAAAATTTTTCAGAAATGACGTAAAAGATGTGAAGCATTTAACACAATTAATGAGCCTATTTGGACTGCAAGCGAGCAATTCTTTATTAGTATCTGCTGTTAATGCCTTTCAGCATCGGTCATAAAAGATAATCAAGTTGCACTGTTTTATCAAACAACGTTATTAAAATAAAACTATGTAGAAGGAAGATAACATTAATCTCGTATGAAACATTAGTTACTTAAACATTTCACGAAGTAATCTTAATAGGCGATTCGCAAAGAAAATCAATAAAATATATATAATAGCCATGAGTAACAACAGGTAAACGTGATACACTTCCTAAGTACACAATAATCAAATACTTTGCCGCCATATCATTTAACATTGAGTGACAAGACATCGAATTCATCAGTTCCCTTAAAATATACAATGAATTTTAACCAAATCTCGTACATCATATAGAACAAGAAAAATTGATAATGCTAAAAAAATGTGAAGGAAGAAGTTAAATTAGGCGAAATTAAATCCATTAGCAAGTACTGCTGACTTTTTGATTTTCGAAGGCAAAATTACTAAATCCAATTAAGATGAAATTTACACAATTTTATTTCGTAGAAAAGGTAATAATTGACCTTGATATTTTTAAAGCCTGATGCTGAACGCGTAAAATCATGTAATAATTAGGTACCTCATATGAAATTAAACAAAATATCGTTTTCAAGATCGAACCAAGCTGAAGCAAAAATAACACCTGGCTAAGAACTGATGATACTCTGTAAATACCAGACAAATTTAATTAAAAATAAATCCAATGAAGGATGACAACAATCAAGTAACTCGCATTTCTAAATCAAGTTTTATTAATAATTAGATTGAAAGTGTTAATAGAACTCAGTAAATAACTGAAAACACGAAAGGCATAAAAATAAAGCCGAGACTCGCCTTGAAGGACAGGCGCATGTGAAGGATTTTCACTTCAGTTAGAAAATTTTACAGTGAGAAAAGCCACATACACACATTTGCATGCGATTCGAGTGATTGCATCCCACACGCACAAACACTCTCATTGGTTGCGCAAACATGACCAATAGTTGAGTACACGATAAGTATTGTGATACATTAAAATAATGCGAATAAAACTCACATCGGAAAAGGAATCGGGAGCAAAAGCAGGATTTTTAGCTGCAGATGTATGGCGGAGTACAACGTTTCCGTTCATTGCAGGAGGCATTTCTTCAGGTATGCAGACGGTCAACTCTGTTGTGAGAGAACTAGTAAAGAAACATTAATTATTAGTCTAATACTCATTTCGATAATCAGTAGATTACTGTGTTAATCATGGATATACTAATTGTAGGTATTCGAGTAGTTTAATACTGCTTTCGGAGATAATTATTTTTAAATAACAAGTAATGATATTATATGTTACTAGCATTTTATGAAATTTATATCCCTCACAGGAAAATACCACTGAGAATGACATAAATAGGAGAGATAGGTTCATTACAATGAATCAGCTCTTTACACGTAGGTGTAAAGGTGATAAAAGGATCATAATTAGATGATACAATGTGATGCGGTGGTGAAAGGAGCAAAGTCTAATTAGCTCAAAAAACAAATAAATGTATGATGTTTAGGCTTCTCAAGTGCTGGCTGCACATAGACTGATTCTTGGGAAATGGTAATTAAATAGCCAAATTCTGGATGAATTCAATTAAAAATAAATAGACATACAACTGCTACTTTAAAAATACATTATC
This sequence comes from Hymenolepis diminuta, assembly GCA_900708905.1. Lineage (NCBI taxonomy): Eukaryota > Metazoa > Platyhelminthes > Cestoda > Cyclophyllidea > Hymenolepididae > Hymenolepis > Hymenolepis diminuta. The sequence goes on along the minus strand of CAADRB010000057.1, from coordinate 227,946 downwards.
TAGTGTCAAATTCCTGTTCTTAACTACCAGAAGAAAGAGATTTATTGAAATGATATGACTTGCCGCTCGATTCAAACTACTGGTCAACACAGAGGACATTAACTGTAACTCATTAACCTTGAAGCAAAATACAAAAATTGGCTACTGAAGCCAATTTTACTAACTAAGTAAAAGAGGAATGATGTATTGAATTCAGATTTCGAACAATGTTCTAACTTTCATTTTCTACAGCTTACCCAATCTCCCTTTATCATTCTATTGTTCTTCATGTTTCGGTGCTCCCTGGTATAAAGAAATGTAACATTTTTGCTTTGCCATGAATAGAACCAGGAGCTCCGGATTCAAACAAGAGATATTATTGTGACGAAAAGAAATGGCTTTATTCTTTTTATTTCAATGGTTTATTTTCCTCAATAAAACTGTAAGGTAGCTAAAATTTTCAGAAACAAGGTTCGAAATTCGTCTGCGAATCCACATAAGAAGGAAAAAATACAGGGTTATGGAAAAACTTTTTATTCGTTGCAGTATAATATCAGATATCCATCTCTCTATTAAATGAACGAGATTGTCCATGAACGGTAGCCATCCTGCACTTCAGAGTTGCGAGCTGTTGAACAATGTGCACGCAAACAAGACAAAGGCATTGAACACCCAGGTGATACAAAAAATATTCTATTATATCCCGGAGCCTATGTTAATTAATTTGCCTATCAAATTGAGTCTACTCAATGTCTCTTCTTTCCACAGCCTGCCATCTGGTCCATCTTATTTGCAACAAAAGTTCAGCTGACTAAGATGACAAAGTACATCCAAAAGGTAAACGCCATCAGAAATATGAAGGTATATCAACCCAGAATTGGCGTCCAGGTTTGAATTCTGATGAAAGTGTGGTGGTCAATAAAGAATCTAAAGGGTAGGAGGAGGATTCCCTAAGAAACCTGTTGGTTTTGCTTAATCTCAAGGAAATTTTGCAAACTTTGATCGTCATCACCTTCTTAATATTGATGCGGAGAAGTATTACAATTTTCAAAAGTCTAAGTTTATTAATCATTGATCATACGTAATAAATAAGGTATCTTGAATTAACCTGGAGCGTCGAATCAAGTTGGAAACCTGAAGAAAGGACATGTCTTTGATAGACTGTTGGTTGACACTCTTGACGATACTGCCAACTTTCAGGCCAGCTAATTCCGCCGCACCTCCCGCACGAACTTGTGAGATCACAATCTGGGAACCTAAGAGAAAAAGAAGACAAATCCGAATCAGTCCGTCACGTAGGAATATTATGGTCATCTATGAAGAAATCAATTAACAATGGTTTATTTGATTTGGTAAGAACTCACGATTCTGAACAACAGCATTTGACTCAAGAAATAAAGGTATCGATAACAGGCAATAATTTGAGAATGGATCTTAAACGGACAATTAAAATAAGCATCGCATACGAAAACACATGGTTTAATCTTAATGCTTTTAACCTGTTCCAAATTGACTAACTTAACCTATTTGGGTCGCATTATTCAATGCCAATATAAAAATAATATACTGATGTAAAGGTTACTATTACTGAAGGCATATTCAGTTTTGATTTCCGACACCTCTTCACCTATCCAGGACTAAAATTTATTCCGTTGCAAATATGACAGAAGGGTTATAGATTTTAATCAAGATTGAATAACGGTCCTTACCTCTAATGAGATCTGTTATTATCAAAATAAACGTTACAGCAAGTATTAACTAACGGCTCTTGACTATTAGAAAAGACAGGCGTATCGACATAGCATGGGCAGGTATTCCGTATCATCAGCTTTGGTCAATAAGCTTTGAACATCACGTACGATAAATGTCGAACTTTCGCTATGCTACGAATAATAATAGCGATCTCGATTTGAAAGTCTTCATAACTTAAATTTTCCAACATATCTAACAGACATTCACAGAATTTTTCACTCTACAAGACTGTATAACATTTTTAAGTTCCTAGAAGTTTTGCTTTTCATCATAAACATAAAATAAGCAATAACTTTAACGTTTCAAACGATAAACAAACTCCAAAATTTAATGTTCGTTCGGTAATAGACTACCTTTGGCAAATCCAAGAATGAGAAACATGTAGTGATATCTTTGATCATATCAACATTATGCATTATAAATTCAATCACCTAACAGTAATTTGAAACGTGCATATTCGAAGAGGGCCTATAAATACATATAATTGACTCTTTTAATAATAAAGAGCATGAGATTCCTGACTAAAAGATCTTATTTGGCTGAAAATAAATAGAAAATGCGTACTTTAATTTGAAACAATAATATTAACTAATCTGTGGAATCGGAATGGGACTAAAGAAATAGCAACAGATATCGGTTTTCATTTTATTTCGACTTGACATTTAAAGATAGTACTTCATTGCCCATAAAGAACAATAATTTACTTCGTGGTTATTTTCGCATCAAATGAGTGGAGATAATCTCGGATGGAAGTCCTTCTCACTTTTATGATAAGAGACAGGGAATATCACGTACAAGGGATTTTAGTATTCCTCCCGTTTGAAATTTCAATGAGAAAGGGAATTTAATAAATAATTTAATAACGCGAATGTATATGAGAATATCGATAAATAGCAAAGAAAATTGAAAAAAATAACGGGTATTGCTCAAGTATATATGTCAATTGAACAAAAATTGGTTGATTTAAACAAAGAAAGTGTTTAAGGACCTTCATGAACATTTTATACTACGGCAACTAATTACCCAAGTATCTCCATTTAAATATCCAATTAAGTGAGTGATTAATGCCTGTAATGTATAAATCGAAAACGAGTTAAACTAGATTTGGGGTGTGCATACAAAAAGATATACACGTAAAAATACAAACGTTAACAAGAAAATTTACAAGTCCGCAAGCCTTATAGCCTTCCACTGATCAAATATATTTGTATGGTCAAATAAAAGATGACAATGCACAAACGAGCGTTACCATCACTCGTACCTCTTAGACTTGTTCAAGTCGGGTAGGCACTTTCTTTTGCTCTCGGATTCATTTGAACTGATTTATCAAATGTGAATGTAGACCTTAATTTTTGAAAAAAAAACAATTCCTATTGTAATTTTCACTTAATCGCCTTCAAATCTAAGCTCCAATTAAAGCTAATGATTTAAAGAATAAAAGGTCTTACGGACACTAATCGCAACAGGAGCCACATGGAAATCCAGAGTTCAAGATCAAACTCTTCAAATTTCACTTTCTCATCTCCTCAATAGACACATTATTGAAAACTATACATCAAACTATCCAATTTTGCCTTTAGATCGAATGGACTACCATTAAATGGGTACCATTGAAACATTTCATCATGCATCCGAAATTGCCCAAAATCTATGAATACGATCGAGCATTTTCTGAGGCAAGAGGCCTAAAATAAAAATAAAATTGCTACCACTAAGGATTAGCGTCTTGCTTTAGCTACCAAGAACCGAAAAGGCATTTCTTTAACTGCCCAGTTTTCAAATAAAGTGAATATTCTAGTTCAGCTGCCGAAACACCAAAAAGGAAAGAAAACGATATTCAAATATTTATCCTCAACTTTTGAAAAATTTTAGACATTCAAGTAGAATTCGTACAAAACTGCCCAGAGATAATACTCTTAAGAATGTATTGACAGCGAATATAATCCGCGAAGTTTATTGAATTAGGGTAAAAACCACGTAAATCGTTTTCGAATCTTGCACGTCTTGTATAGCAAACTGCTATAACAACTTGATTTGCAGGAACATAAAACCTCAGCCTGAAAACAAGATGGGGACCAATGATTTGAACCTGAAGCTCTGTACCTCTATTAGGCGATTCAGTTTTAGATTGTGAAATGCTCAATCGCGAAAATGCATGAAAGCAAACTCCTGTTCTTAAATACCTGGGACCTGGTGCAATTTTTCAATACAAAGCACTTAACACGTCCAGAAACCAGGAACGTCTTAATGATAAGGCAAAAAAATCACGATTTCGAATAACGCAGTATTGAGCATTTAATGCGCCTATTTCACTTTTCATAATCACATTCCTTTGCCTCTGGAAGCTAAACGAGGCAAAATATATAGATATAGGCATAAAATAATAAATGCGATGTCTTACCGGAGGATTTCATCGAAAATTCGAAGCCTAGAGGCCCCCGGGGGATGATAATGTCCATACATTTTATTCTATCTGACATGAGCTCTGTAATAGCAAAAAAAGATATAGACGAAAAAGGATGTCTCCAAGAATGTGGTAATCTAGACACGGTAGTTAGACATTGGCAAAGATTATTTGGCTAGAAAATCCTCATCTAAGCAAAAGCTTTCTTCCAAATTTATTGTCAATTACTGGCCAATTACGATTGATTACGCAAGCGAATATAAAATACAAATACTATCAAGATCAAAGTTTAATAAATTCTTTTAAACCCGAAATCGCTTTATGAGTTTAAAAAATAAACCATTCGAGATATTGAAGTTGTCCTACCAATTAAGTGTAAATAAATTCTAAAATAACAAATTAATTGTTATAAGAGTGGCGGTAGAGTGATGATTTTCAGCTCATTAGAAATTCATTTTCGATTCAATTTATGTTAAAGAATCTTCATTTGGGGATGATAGGAGTAGATTCATGAATAAAAAGTGAGAATAGAACGTGACTATTTTAGTAGTCAGTTTTCTTAGATCTGAATTGAGTTGAGAATAAAAGTGATAAAGGAGAACGAATCTAGGTTTAGGATATATTTCATACAGATAACACAATGACTGAGTATACAATACAGAACTTCATCAACGTGAGGTTGCAAACTAGACGATTGGGAAAGAAGCAGAGTAATACAAGGCAATTTTGAGATGACAAGTCTGAAATCACGCAGTGAACAGTGATGAAAAAGAACAGACGCTAGTAAAATAATACCTGTAATGAAGAATATAAATATAAATCAGTTTACATACACAAGCAACAGGGAACTATATTAGGCAAGCTAATCACCCTTAGGAGAGAAAATCACTTCCAAATCGATTTATTTTGAATTTGTAGGAGAATATCATGAGACTCGTATTTCAACAAAACCAACTGCATAGGACATCACCCGAAATAATGAATGAAAATATCTCAAAACCTCTTAGCTTAAGGAACAAATAAGTGATACATATTAGGGCACTTAGAATCGTATCCGAAATTTAAATTAAGATATTTTGGCAATATTAGAAATACATCTACAAACTTTCTTCTGTTTCTAATAATACCACCTTCATTGATTAAGCTGTTTTGGAGTTGATAATTATGTCAAGATGGATTTCAACTATAGGAAAAGAAGCATAGTGACATACGACAAGATCCGTTACGTAGGAAACTTGTTTAGGAATATGTCGTTACTTTCGATGTTCTTTTCCTCCAATTATTTCAGCTGCATCAATAATTAGCATCCTAGGAACGACCACTTTATTTCTTTTACTAAGCAATGGAAAAAAAATAATAACCAAAGTGAACTTAACTGAAAAAGTTCGAGAGAAAAATTACCAACCTAGAAAAACGTTTCTATAACTATTTTCGATTAAAAGTGATTGATTCAGGTATTTTCAGATAATAATTGTATTATGTAAGCAAAATTCAAAGAAAAAGTGAAGGAGTTTCGCCAGACAGATCAACAAAAACTGGCCATTCATCTTCATAAGGAGTTGCTTCGCCTCTAATAGAGATAGCCACTTACCTATCTTAGACGTGAAAACTTAATTATAGACAGCTTCTAAGTACTCTAATGGCTCAGATACTACCATATGTTCGCAATTTCACTTAAAGTAAACCCGAGATCAGATGAAATATAATGCCAAAGACTTATCCTGCAAGCACAAGCCGAAACCTTTAACTGGGAAAACCTACAATGACCAGGCAAATAACTTTCAGGAAACACTTAAATCAAGTGAATTCACGAAAAACGGGAGTAACAAAAAGACTTCATCCTAACTCCCACGTGAATTTAACAGATAATAATTGGAAGATAGACATTACTTAATGTGATCAGCTTTTTTCTACCAAGAAAGCTGACAAACCAAAAAAATCTATCTGAAATGCTTAAACAGACTGTCCAGTCTTGTTTAGGCAAATTCCTAATATACATACACGGAGGCACGAATGGAATTACAAGAAACTCAAGATCGCAGGAAGAAAGACCTCACCAGCTACTTATATTGAGGAACAAAAAACGAGCTCATACAAAGAAAAATTGGAGCATTTTAATGAATAAATGGAGTTAAATCATAAATCATGTACGATAAAAAGGAAATAGGCATTTTCTTGGTAAGGAAAAGTTTAGAGGAGAAAAATGACCATTGAAATGATAGCCTAATATAAAATCTTAAAATGATAATAATTAACTAATCATCTTATGGCAAATGTGTATCAACCTAACTGACTACCAACAAATAAGGCAGAGAATCAATAATATTCTGTCTCACATCACAAGTGAAATCCGTGGTACCTTGCCTGAGATTTTGTTATCCTTTACATTTCTTTCGGTTAGTTATATCGTCAACTTGGTTAAAAAAGGAGACAATAAAACGAAATTTGATGGGCTCCCCAATTTCATGCAAGTTTGATCATTGCACTAGCTTCCTCGATTAAACGGAATGTACCTTCCTTTGGAGAAACTGACAAATAGCAACTCATATTAAATACTGAATCATGCTGATACAGCAGAGGCACTTACAATGCTTAACGTAGAGCTTTATAAATATTATGATGTAATATCAAAATCGAAAACACTAGATAGAAAGAGAACAATCGTTAATGATATCCTCGATAAATAATTATGCCTTTAAAGAAAGGTTGTCAATTTTCTTCACAACGTGTACTCAAAATTTCTATGGTTTAAAATGGAAACTAGTAATGGTTGCCAGTTTTCTTGAGACAGAACTAAAATTGCCAAGCAAATTGTAGAAAAATACTACTTCAACATCCATCTCAAGCAAAAGCGATTAGGAAATTGGCATACTATACCTCCTATTGACCAGTTTGGAGGGGAATTATTCAAATTACTGGATGAATCTCGACCTGGCCACCTGTAATTCAGTAGACGATAACAGACACAAAAGATAGAGAATGTCCCAATGGCTACTACATCTTAGCAGCCGATGCAAAACAGTGATTCATTTAACGAATGAGTGTGAGCTGATGGGGTTGACAATCTTGAATTATGGAAGAAACTTATAAATATTCAATTCATACATTAAAAACAATTTCATCAATTTCAAACTTAAAAAAATGCAGTAAACAATTTAAATACATTTAAGCTCAAGAGAGAAATGAATACGATGTCAAACTATCATAATGGTTGTCAAAGTTGACAGAATTTTCTCAATCTCAATTCTGACAAAAAAAGATGACTACGATGTGTCAAAATACTCATCTTAAGTCCAAATAACTAGATTTACCAAAAGAAATCTGCACAAATTTATTTTGATTTCTATTTCATGTTGGCAGTTGAAATCAAGTAAACTAATTTCACACCACCGAAAAGTTCTTTACGAAATCAAGTTCCGCATAATGTATGCTGTAAAAAGTTTTAAGGCTACAAAGTAAACAGTTCAAAGATATCTCAAGGACTTAGAGAGGAACTTTTTAAAATGCGTCTCAAATGCTAGAATAGATAAAATTCATAACCCCAAGCCCCAGTCGAACTGGGAAAGAAAACTATTTCAATAAAAAGTTAGTTAAGCCATTGTAGAAGAGATTTTTTAAAATTCACTTTGCATCTCCACCTGTTTAGTTTTAACTCTTATTGAAGGCGTTTCGTAATTAGTCGAATCCGTGATACTAATTAGAAGAATCATGTCAATGTATTGAAAGCAAAGACACGCATATTTTAATCAAGTCACCGAAAAAACAATTCACCTTCATGAGCTAATTATCGAAAAGTGACCTCATTTAACGACATACGCATACTTTTACTGTATGCTTCCTTCTTTACACTTGTTATATAACTAAATGACCTGAAACAGACACGCATGATCTAACCAAGAGCTTGATGAAAAAATTTCGTACTAAATCATTGAGGACAATAATCGATAAATTGATTTTTCCAAATAAAAAATCCCCAAATAACACTAAGGGAAATGCAGGTTAATTTAGACTAAAGCGATGAGCACTGGCGATATAGTGGTAAGTTGAATACCAACTAAGTAGAAACCCATCGATTCGCGGTTAGATATGAGAATCACCGATAATTTTAGAGAATAAAAGATACAGGATTCTTGTTCCGAGAGCATTCTCTTAGATCTAAGATGAGTGCAAGACAATCACTCCCAAGGGAGGGTTAGCACACTCAAAGTCAATTTTTTAAGAACGGCGCCGTAGAGAGAAAGGAAGTCAATAGACTTATTTATTGCCCACACATGATGATGGCAATTGTACCTATTTGCAAAGAGCAGCGAATTTGCATAACGCCATTTTCAATCGTTGAACGCATGGTCTATCTAGAGTGTGAGTAAGCATATATCACACTCTCTTCATGTAATCCCAATTGATCTTAACCTATAATATATACTGAGAAAGCTTCACAAGATCTAGATTTTGCGTTTTTACCAGAGACATGAGCAAGATAATTGCACAATCCATTCGAGTGGTTGAGAAAGTTGCCGATGAGCAATCACGAATTGGAATTATCAATCACTGACCTGAGAAACTGCACGCAGTTCCAAAAATTGACCTTGATTTTTTTCTAAGCCGAATTGTGCCAACTTGCATGAACTGAGAAAAATCAAGATACATTTTCTTCTATGTCCTTAAGGGCACCTGGTAAAATATGTCATTAAAAGCGATAAATGAGTTGTCCATGGAATTAAGGTAATAAGGAAAAAGCAGTGCATATTCAGAAACTACTCATTCTAAGAAGAGTAAAATATCTAAAAGTCTAGATTTGTTCTCATACATCTTTTTCAGAACTAGACTAATGAAACCATCAAACAAAATAATGGCAGAATCTAAAAGAGTAATTGATTAAAATAATGTGCGATGTATAAACGAGTGCATGTATAAAATTTCAAGATATGTTCAAACTAATTTGTCGTATCGAGCTGAGATCGATTTTAAATGCTGTTTCTAAATCGAGAGGTTCTGGCTCAATTTGACTAGTCGACGCTAGTCCTGAACGGGATGCCCTAATGAACGTATCTTCATCTCAAAAGTTCCATAATCTTTATGATCCAAAACACAAGTCGTATCCAACTGGGAAGTTTTTTGAGGGTAGATTTGACCAAATATATATGTCATGCATTGAGGCGTTTTTCCTAGAATCAGACTAACAATGTACTATATATGAGGTTTGGATAACCCATGGAAGGTTGTATGCATGTCGATTTTACTACACATCGATCGATAAAATGTACACAAACTCAATGAAATACGGAAAAATTGAAACGACTAAAAAGTTTCAAATAGAAACCAACTAGAAGCAATCAATCAAAGACAGCGCCCCTGTCATCAAAACAAAAATTATAATAAATATTTTGTCAATGGTATCCTATGAAAATCACAGAACGCGATAAATAGAAGACAATGAGTGCTTCAGACACGTGACGCCAGTCACAAGCATAGGCACGAAACACTCGCGAAGTTTGGCTGTGAATACAATGCAAACCAAAAAAAGATCAGCCATTGTTAGGACAGAGAAATTTGTAAAATAAAAGAGACGGGACAGTTTCTCACAGAATTAGAGAAAGTCAAATCTTAGGAAAACCAAAAAGTGCCGAAACGAAACAAAATATTATATGATCAAATAATCCGTCCTATGTATCAAATAACTTTCATGAATTTCAAAGTAATCCGAAAGCCCATCGAATAACTTACGTAATGGTGATAAACTAGGGGTAAAAACGTCTGTTTTGAAAAATAATGCGCACAAAAGAGCCAACAAGCACATATAAACATTTTAAAGTAATCGAATTATTCACATTATCATAAAAAAATATATTTACAACTTAAACAATAATAAAAGGCATAATCGAATATAAAGGAGAAGTAAAACGTAAGTTTTACGAAAAAAATAATTCACTAAATATTTAAAATATAACAAAAGTTTCAAAATAATAACATAGACCACAGCTAGTGAAATTAAAACTTTGAAAGAAATTATAAGTTAAATAAAATAAGATAATCCTTAAAACGTTACACAGCAGCACAAACACCGACTTGAAAATCCCGCACTATGCGTGTATTATGCTCTTCGTGTATTGAACGAACGTAGTCCATTAAAATATATTCATACTGCTACAGCAAAAAAAATCTGCGCAAATGGGAGTAAATAAATTTAAATTATATTTCTTATTGTTTACGTGTCCTTATTTATTTGAATAAACTGTCAAATGATTTTAACTGTTGAATAGCAATTGCACACCAAATTGTGATATCTTTATTATTACAATCGAATGTAATTTTCATGGAATAGGCATGACGCTTGCCTGTTAAAATTGTAAATTAGTTAAAAGAATGCCGTAATTTTACACGTATTTAAACTTTAAAATCTTGTCATTTTTTGTTTTTCTAAATACTGCACTGGAGAAAATATATGGATAATATCTATTATTCTAATTTATTAGCTGGTGTAAGTGGTTAAAAGTTAAAAATTTATTCTGATGTCACACAAAATGCACCAATTGTAGAAGTTTAACATTTCATAAACACATGCTAGTTCCAGAACGATCAAATGATTTTGTCAATTGAACGTCAATATTTGATTGATTGAATAGGATTTAAAAGTGCATCTTAAAAATTTAATTTCTTAAAAACTGTGATAATCAAAGATATTAATTCCCATTGTTAAATTTGACATTTAATTTTATAATAATCACAAAATGTGAATCTAAATTGATATTATCTTATGCACGTTGTCTCGCGATAAAATGGGGCGTATTATATGAAGTAAGCAAAATTCAATTGCATTTCATATATTTCATTGCAGAAGAAATGAAACAAAGATTTTTTGAGCCACCTGAATAGCCTCCTAAGCAAATTTCGCTTTATTCTTCGGAAATTTTAAATTTAGTTTAAATGACCGAGTTTTTAAACATCTGCGTCATATTTTCACTCCTAGAAAACGGCACTTGAATGTAATTTATCAATTAAACACGTGATGGAATTTGGTAAATAATTTGCTGATGATTGGTCTTACGAAGCGGACGCATACGTTCACTTTTTCCTTTTGAAATGGATGTTAGAGTTAGTTTTCTATAATTTTGCTAGGGAAAATTCGACGCATTCCTCAGCTACTCTTCACAAGATAACAATTCCTTGTAATCTTTTAAGAACCGAACTGATGCCAACTGTAATAAAGTGAATCTATCGGAGTTACATCGACCAAATGTTTGGAATAAGTCAAGCCGCTCATGTCGTCACACCAGTTCGAAGGTGGCGGACAAGCCACCCCCCCCCCAAGTTATTAATTAGTAAATTAGGTTTATATACAAAATATTTCTTCCACTAAATTTGTTTACTCGATGATATGATGTCAGAAAATTGAATTCACATTGTCATGCATCAGGATGATATTTAAGTAGACCAAACAAGAAAAAAATATTTCTCTTTAATTTGAGTTTTAAAATTTATTTAATTTTTAATTTGGAAACTCTTTCCTAAAAAAACAGCACCGAAGTCAGCCTTAATACATATCGTTTTTAGATATCAGAATTTAAAGTTACACCATGATATTTGTTGAAATAAAATATATTTTAAAAAATTTTATTTGCTTAATTTTGTGGTTTTGCATTGGTAATTCTGGTATTTAAAGCCTTTTTAATCATCTTTTGTTTTAATCAGTTTATGATGGGTTGCTCGCTTTGACCCCGTAGTCTAAGTTGAAATGTGTTTTAAGGAGTATGAGTTGACGAAGTACCAACTACTGCGTTATGAAGCGAATCAAGAACTCAAATTAATGCTGATCGATGGAATGGCTGAAATATTCGGTACGGAACTCTGTCAAAGTATTGAATATTCATTTCGGGCTGGACATAGAGGTTCCGTTACTACGTTTCATGGTTGCAAAATTACTATAAGTGGTGCAGATTTTGATGCATTTGTACTAGAGGCAATTGAAGACAATGATCTTATTCATGTTTATGCCAATATACATGCCAATTTTCACAAATTTCGCACAGAGGCTGTCTCAAATCAGACCAAGGGTCCCCGCGTATTAGTGTGTGGTCCTGCTAATAGTGGGAAGAGTACTTTGTGTAAAGTTCTTGCTAATTATGCTGCTAGACGTGGGTCAACTCCAATCCTAATAGATGTAAATCCAAACAGTAATCAGATTTGTGTCCCATCTACTCTTGCTGCTATGCACATTAAAAAGCCCTATGATTTGTCTGTGGGGTGGGATTTACACGAAGATCCTATTGCTTTTCCTTTCTGTCATTTGGATCCGTCAGACAATTTTGACCTTTACAAGCAGCAGTTGGAACACTTGGCTGAATTAGTTGATGTCCGTTGTGAAAATGATGCAATGACTTTTGCTAGTGGATGTATCATCCGAATGAGTGACTTCTCTCGGACGCCTCAAAAGAAACAGGCTTGTCTGTCACAAATTGAGACAGTTGTGGACTGTTTTGGTGTGGATTTTGTCATTGTAATAGAGGATGGATTTCTTCAGTCATACCTCAAAGAGAGACTTCCTCGAGAAATTACAGTCATTAGAATTCCAAAGTCATCCGCTACGCCTAACTTTACGCCTGATCAGTTGAACCACCAAAGAGATTTGCGGATTAGTGCTTACTTTCATGGAGAAAGTCTTTCGGAGAAATTGCAGCCTCGAAGAGAGAAAGTCAACACACAGAATGTAAGCTAATATTATTTTGAGCTTTTTTACTTTTGTAAAGATTTTATAAACATATTTTTTGTTGTTCAATTTTCTTTGGATGTCAAGTTTCTAAAATTACGTGTACTGTTCGATTTTATTTTATCTGCTTTAATAGTTTGCTTTATTAATGATCGATTTTTTTGTTTTGAATAAAATAACTTTATCTATTTATGCAATGAACTGGACAAAATTAAATCTTCAGTCGAATTTCTCATCTTTTGTGATTCTATTTTTCGCATTTTTAATTTTCTTGAGCAATTGGAAATGTTCTTCTGCTTTATGTATTGTTATTTGTGTAAATGTTTTACTATCAGGTCAACTTCTTAGCTTACTTGCCGCAACTGAACCTGCTGATTATGTTCATCTATGCCTATTTCGTACACCAGGTGGTAACTGGAAATCGACGGACCCATTGTAGAGGCTTGCATATCTGCGGTTTTGATTTTTTCGGAGTAAGGAGAAAGAATGATATCCTTTGTCGGATGTATAATTTCAAGTCTGCTCTTCTTATCAAGGAAGGAATCCAAAGCTTGAAAAATTGTAAAGATGTAGTAGTCTTTCAAATGTTTTTTATGAATCCATTAAGTTTTCCACAAGAATTGTACGGTAGTCGTGCTCAAGCCTGCGGTTGAAATCTCCCATAGCAAAGAATTCTATCATGCATACGATTATTCAGTTCAGTGATCTCTGCGTAGAAATTCTCCTTCTTTCTCGCGGAGAGTCAAAATAGTTTGTTTGTGAGTAGTATCCAATGGTTCCAATTTCGATATCTCATGTTTAAATTTAAAAATGTTCTTAGATTATATAATATCCGACTTAAGGATAATTCAGAAGTAGTGGAATACATTATAATCACAGTAAGTACGCCACAACACATGTTTTGAGTTTGATTTGAGCCGTAACCTTGTTGAATTTAATTTATTTATTGAGTTCTCGAACATTTCATAGGTACGATTTTAAGAATCGCAAGAAAGATTGAAATATACCATCTTAATTCATAACAGAATAGAATGGAGAATGCATGGATCTTTTTGACCTAAGGTGGATATTCTTTTTTTTATCATAAGTAACACATGGGCTGAAAAGTCCCGGGCCTAACACATAGATGGCGCTAGTTTTATTGCAGTCACCTTTTTTCAGTTAATACTAACCTTCAAAACACAGCTGTTAAAATTTCATGATATTCCACTCATTAGTTTGTGAATTATTGTGCTAAGAGTGACGCTACTTTTGTTATTTTCAAAACAATGCATCAAAAACAATTTGGTGTTTTAATTTTACACTGCTTATTGATGGAAAAAAATACCGTTCAAGCGAAGCAATGGCTTGAAAAGTGTTATGGG